>JAGVVM010015112.1:0-12377 GCA_019149425.1 Psidium friedrichsthalianum | reverse complement strand
CCCCTCTATTTGCCTCTCATGAAATTTCCATGGGCTTCAGTACTAGAAAAAACGAAAGCAAAAAGCCCACTTGAGAGCGGGGGGGGGGAAAGGGAGTGTAGAGTATTGAATATTATTACGCCTTTAGCTAAATTCTTAGTTTTTAGATACATTGGACAGTTCTCTTTGAAATCTCCAGACTCTAGAGCTCATCGCATGCGATCTTGACCCCCAAGTCCATTGAGCGTGTACCTTAGATTGCTGACTCCATTCTTGTGAGCGAGGGACCCATGTGACTTCTATCGGGTTGGGATCCTTGAGGACATCTAGGCCCTGGTGACCGTTGTACTGGCATTTTCCCGCTACTCATGTTTCTTTAGTTGAAACTCAAGTCATAGTTTTCTAACCAACAAGATGAAATATATTTTTCAATTTTTTAGAAGCTACTATACAAAAATATAGTGTGGTTGTTTTAAAAGGAGAATTTCGTCGATTATTTCTAAAAAGCGACTTTTTGAAATATCACAATTTTTCGCGAAATAAAAGGAATATTAAATCCTCCACATTTCATCAATCTCCTGCTACACTATACTCTGGGAGGGATATTTACAAGAATATTCGGGGCGATGCATTTGCACAGTCCAATTTTGGGGAAACGGATTTAACGCTCTTTTTATAGGATTAACGTGAGAACTCTCGAATTTAGAATGTGCGAAATAGAACAGGTCCCTATCGACCTCCGAAAAGTGGACGATGACCCTAGGTCAACGCGATCACGACCGTCGAATTTTCAGATTCCGGCCCCCCTTTGACTTTTTGCGGCGCGAATCCACATAATCGCCATAGAGAACATGCCACGTGTGCATACAAAGCCTCCCCCGGCTCTGGCCTTGAAGCTCTACCGCGCTAACTAACCATGGTTAAAAGCCACCCCGCATCTCTATCTCCTCGCGACTAACCCTAGTCTAGTCCGAGCTTTCCTATTATATGTAATATACCTTACTCTTCGGCTTCGTTTGAACCCCTCTTTCCCCTCTCCCTCTCTCTCTCTCTCTCGCTGTTGCAGGATTCGGTTTCGATTCCTTGGAAGTTTCAAACCTCGAAGACGGATTTATCCACTGCGACGCCGCGCTACGAAGCCCTAGCTGAGCTCGTCGTCATTTCCAGATACAAGGCCTTCTCATTTTCTTTGCGAGTCCTGAGGGAAATTGCTGTATATGAGCTTCGGCAGGGAATCTGCGGTTGTTAGGATTGGCATTGAGGACGGGCGCAGCTTCGGCCATGGCGGAGACGGAGACGGATAGTAGGTTTTTCGCGTGGGCTACGCGCTTCTGCCGAAGAAGCGAGAGAGCTTCATTCAGGACTCTCTCGTCGCTCTCCGCCGCGGTCCCGCGGCGTCGATCTCGTGAGGATCGAGCGGAGCGACCGCTGGTCGATCAGGGGCCTCTCGATGCGTCCTCCACAAGCTGTACGGCGAGGACTGGAGGCGCCAATTGGAGGAGTTCGTGGCTGGGAACCCTAATGCGGTGATTTTGGATCGCCGCACGCAATCGAGAGGCTCCACAACCGCATTTCCATGCTCCAGGTTGTTTCGGAGCTTCGGATTGAGAGCCAGAGCGAATCTTTTCGTATCCCAAACCAATTGTGATTTACGACAGGAGACGCTGTTCGATAAGCATGCGTGGGCCTCGCTGAAGTTCCCGGTGATTGCGAAACCCTTGGTCGCTGACGGGCAGCGCCAAATCGCACAAATGCGCTCGTGTTTAACCACGACGGGCTAAACAAGCTCAACCACCTATTGTGCTGCAGGAGTTTGTGATCACGGTGGGGTCATATTCAAAGTTTATGTTGTCGGCGAGTACGGAAATGCGTGAAGCGCAAGTCCTTGCCTGATGTTTCAGAGGAGAAGCTGGGGTCTCTCGAGGGGTGCTTGTCGTTCTCAACAGGTGTCCAATTTGACAACGCATGAAAAGAATGACGATAAGTATTATAGGTTGATGCATTTGGAGGACACTGAGATGCCTCCTCAGAGTTTTATAACGAGATTGCAAGGGGTTTGAGGCGGGCCATGATTTGAATTTGTTAACTTTGATGTGATAAGGGATGCCAGAAATGGTCACAGATACTTGTTATTGACATAACTATTTCCCTGGATATGCGAAGATGCCCAATGTACGAGCCTGTTTTGACTGATTTTTCTGCGGGTTAGCCCAAAAGTCGGGGAAGGATCTCGCGAAGTGCTCTGGCGAGGATGACTCTGAGAAGAGTGAGTTTGATGTTCGAACTGTCCAGAGTTGTGACAAGGAGGCGAGGAAAATTGTGAGTAATACTTGCGGTAGCGATGGGGATGATGGTGGCCTTCCAGTTTTCTCCTCATTCAAGCCTGGCACAGTGCGTAGAAAACCCATGAAACGCACACTCCTCGTTCGTTCCTTTGGTGGATTTATGTTGCTGGAAACAGGTCAACTTTGGAAGGTCCTTTGCCCATTGGTGACTGAAGTTGTTCGTGCCTTTTAGTGCCTTTTGGACAGCGGTGAATAAGTAGCCGAATGTTGACTCCTAGTTCAAGCTTTTTGACGATCAAATGTGTACATTCCATCAATGTTTTCTCTGCAGATAGGTAGCCTTGAGATACTTTGGAGATTTTAGCGAAAAGTTATATTTGGAGGCTGAATGTTTTTCTTGCACAGAACTTGTCTTGTCATGCTCTTTTCATCTTTTGGTCAACCAATTGATTTTGCTTTCCGTCAATGATCTGTAGTATTTCAAGTTCATTGATATTCTTGAAGCAAAGTCTGTTACTTTTTGCTTCTCAACTTGGATGTCACTGATGGTTATTAATTCTTCCTAATTGGTTTAATATTTGTCCATGTTCTAATTGGTGTGATGATAATTAAGTCTCAAGCAGTAAGAGCTAGCTGTGGATATCGCCTTTTTTCATCCTTTGCATCATTGAAAGGGAAGATATTAATTAGCCATTGTAAAGTTGCTGGATTTTCTACAGATCTTGTGTTCGACAGAGCATTTCATTAATTTTGTGTGTTGCATGCGTTATATCTCACTGCAGTCTTCTTTAAATGCACTTTGATATATCTGCAACTTTTTGTTACAAAAACTTCCAATAAAGGACACCGGGAGAATGCTATGACCACCGATTGGCTGGCTATTGATTGGCATGGGTTTTTCTTATTGATGGAAACGTGCAAGCAGTTGCATGATTAGTTAGTTGCTTCCATACTGAAAAGGCATAAGGTGGAATTATCTGTTGTACGGAAGCAGATGATCTCTCTTATTTTTCAAATATCGATGACTGGTTTCCAAATTGATATGCTGTTTTTGTTAAAATTTGGTTCTCTCCTGTCCAGATAGTTAAATTGACAGAGGCCATTGCGTTGTTCTGTATCTTCTGGAGTGAATACCACTATTTCTCTAGGATTGCTGCCCATAAATGCGGTAGAATGAATTTATGCTGGTGGAATGCTCATTCTGCATTCGACAAGATGGTACCATAGACCAACTGCATCATCTTGGATAATTGGATGGGTTTTGATCACAACATGCTACCTTAATTACTCTCATTTCATAATGAGCATGAGCAGGCAAGTATTCCAGTGTTGAGTCCAAAATGGTGGACTTGATCATCCAATGATGCTTTAGGTAAGAAGTCGACACAGTTGATGTTGCAGTTCTCTAGATGATTGAAACATGTCTTCTGATTGTTATTGTTCGGATGGCCGGGCATCTTTTAGGTAGATTCTAGTGGCGTGTCCAGAGAAGTTTAGTTTTATGCTTTGGAAGACTTCACTTTATTAGGGAATACTAGATTGTCAAGAAAAGAGGTTGAATATAGACAAATAATATTCAAGCTCTGTCAAAAGGAATTAGAGTTTCTCTTGGGGAAAATATCGGGCAAAATAAGACTTCACATCACAGGAAATTGATTTAACTGATATCTCAATCAGACACTTTGTGAAAGAATGTATGAGTGGTTAAGAATGACTGCTTGTTTAGTATCTGCTCTTAACTCATGCTTAAGTCAGTCCTGGGAACATCTTTGTGCTTTATCTTAGCCTTCATGGTTTTTTTAGGATTCTGACTAGAACTTTCCTGGGAGAGCTACCAACGGAGGATTCACACAAATGAATTCGATATTATTCACCTAGCAAACTGTTTTGTGGAAGCCCCACAAGACTTTTCGACTCACGACCTATTGTAATGTCTTTTCCTTGTATGGTCATGATAAGTTTTGGAATTCTGGTCATGATGTTACGTTGAATGATAGAGGAAATGGCCGCACTGCAGGTGACAAACTTGACAATTGTCTCAAGTTTTTCAAGTGTATACATGATGCTTGTTTATGGTTTCAGCATCGTGTTCTGGTGGACAAACTTGTTGGACTTCCTAGTTGCGCAGTTGATATATTTGGCAACACTTCACTCTTGCAGGTAAGCAGGCTTTTGTTGATGCATGTTGACTCCTTGGTGATGATCGTGGACATGCGCAAGGCAGTTGCATGATTAGTTAGTTTGCTTCCATACTGAAAGGCATAAGGTGGAATTATCTGTTGTACGATCTCTCCTTATTTTCAAATATCAATGACTGATTTCCAAATTGATATACTGTAGTAGTTAAAATTTGATTTTCTTTGCCTCCTGTCCAGATAGTTAAAATTGACAGATCCATTGGGGTTGTGCTGTATATTCTGGAGTGACTACCTCTCATTTATCTAGAATCGCTGCCCGATTAATGCAGTAGAATGAATTTATTCTGTTCGAATGCTCATCCTGCATTAGACAAGATGGTACCATAGGCCACTGCATCATATTGGATAATTGGATGGGTATGATCACAACATTCTACCTTAATTACTCTCATTTCATAATGGCATGAACAGGCAAATATGCCCAGTGTTGAGTCCAAAATGGTGGACTTGATCATCCAACATGCTTTAGGTAAGAAATCCGACACAGTTGACGTTGCAGTTCTCTAGATGATTGTGCCTGTCTTCTGATCGTTATTGTTCGGATGGCTGGGCATGGTTTAGGTAGATTCTAGGGCATGTCCAGAGAAGTTTAGTTTTATGATTTGGAAGAGTTCACTTTATTAGGAATACTAGATTGTCGAGAAAAGAGCTTGAATATAGAGAAATAATATTCAAGCTCTTCGTAAAAAAGAATAAGAGTTTCTCGTGGAAAATATTGGGAAAAATAAGACTCACATCACGGGAAATTGATTTAGTGATATCTCAATCAGACACTTTGTGAAAGCATGCATGAGTGGTTAAGAATGACTGCTTCTTTAGTATCTGCTGTTAAATCATGCTTAAGTCAGTCCTGGGAACATCTTTGTGCTTTATCTTAGCCTTCATGTTATTTTAGGATTCTGACTAGAACTTTCCTGAGAGAGATACCAATGGAGGATACACACAAATGAATTCGATATTGATTCACCTAGCAAAACTGTTTTGTGGAAGCCCCACAAGACTCTTCGACTCATGACCTGTTTGTAATGTCTTTTTCCTTGTATGGTCATGACATGTTTTGGAATTCTGGTCATGATGTTGCGTTGAATAATAGAGGAAAATGGCTACACTGCAGGCGACAAACTTGACAGCTGTCTCAAGTTTTTCAAGTGTACAGTGATGCTTGTTTATGGTTTCAGTATCGTGTTCTGGTGGACAGACCTGTTGGACTTCCTAGTTGCTCAGGCTGATAATTTGGCAACACTTCACTCTTGCAGGTGAGCAGGCTTTGTTGATGCATGTCGACTCCTTGGTGATGATCGTGGACACATGGATGATGGAGAAGAGTAATGCTAGTTGAAGTACCTCTAACATTATTCTAGGGATAATTGCACTATTTGTACTTTCTAGCGAGGCTCCAATGTTGGAGATATCTGTCAATTGGCACTTAGTTTGGTAAAGATTTCATCATAATTGGCTGTGGAGTTGAGAAGATTTGATGCGAGGTGGCAAGTCAATATCACACCTAGAGCTTCCTCTCTAAAGGGGAGCTTCAGTTATGTCGAACCAATTGGTCCCCTTTTACCCTGCACAACTTGGATTGTTAGAAAGGAAACAATTGCAACCCCCAAGAAGCAAAACAAATCGCCTTTACTCTAGAAGAGAGAATTTCACAAGAATGGTTATGATGAGCATCTATATCATCAGGAATGCCTTGAGGCCACACCGGTAAAGACGTGTTAGCGCAGGTTGTGTATTATCTGTCACAATATTTATCATTGTTCTGTTCTCTTAACGGTCTTTCAGGCACCAAATGATCCGTTAGCAATGACTGCATCTCCAGGAGATGTGGAGAGGGGTAAGGGCTGCATGGGGTGTTGAAGCTTGCTTCTTTTCTAGAGTGTTCTTGGTCATCAATATGACCTGTCCTTAATAGAAGCGATATGATTCTCTGGACAGTAAGAATTTCGTACTTCTCTGGATCCTCCCCCTATCTCCTGATCGAGCTTGTGTAGGCAGATGTTACACTGTCTGGTTGGAGTAAGGGCCCTTCTGACCTCTTAGGATTCATCTGGAAAAGGACTTTTCTAAATGGAGTAAAAGACCTTGGGATTGTTGATGTCTTCCCTAAAGATTGGGGATGAGTCGAAGAAAACTTGACATTGTAATGGATGGGGGGAAAGTTAGGATGATAACAAGAGGAGCCATGCAGTAGCTAACGGATTGTTCTAGGAATGCCACCACAATGCGGCTCAAGCTAATCTCGATGGTCGAGCAGCTAGTATGCATTATGGGTTGTGGGTGTTAGGTGCGCTACCAAATTTAGAACTGGTAA
This sequence comes from Psidium friedrichsthalianum, assembly GCA_019149425.1. Classification (NCBI taxonomy): domain Eukaryota; kingdom Viridiplantae; phylum Streptophyta; class Magnoliopsida; order Myrtales; family Myrtaceae; genus Psidium; species Psidium friedrichsthalianum. The sequence continues at coordinate 5,601 of JAGVVM010015112.1, read as the reverse complement.
TTTACGGAATTCCCTCTGAAAATGCCTATATCTTCACTGCGGTAATCACCAATTACCAAACTGAATTTTATCGACGAGCACTAGGAGGGCAAAAATCAAACGGAGGATAGTGACGAGCGGAGCACTCAAACTTGTGTGTAGAATCGGCACTGACATTTTTGTGCTGTTTAGTCCTAAAAGCTGGTTCCCCTTTCTCATTTGAGTCCCCTTCCGTGCCACCCGTTTCAAGTGGAGGCAAAATTTATACGGCAGTTTTTTTTCTTCTTCAATATTTGATTTTTGGTAACCAAGTGGCATTGACATGGCTCCACGTGGATGGCACGACAGAAAAAAAGGTGAAGAAGTGAAAAAAAAAAAAAATATTAGAAGAAAGATGAGGAGAGGGTGTTGAGCAAGGGCGAGGGGGGCCCTTGAGGGGGATACCCCGCAGGAAATACATCAACTCGGGATGTCATTACTTCCAATCAACCAAATTACTCAAGCTCTTGGCCAAAACAGATTCTCTGCATGCAAATCAGGCTAAAAATACAAGTGGAAATTGCCCCCCCAACCACTTGAAACTTGGACGGCATCCAAATATCATCTACAAGTCACACCTTAGCAGCACGGAACTACCGGAAGATTGTATCTTACAATTGTTGATCTTTCGTTCATATGAACTCTAGCCACCATTGTCGGCAACTAAAACCCGCCCATGAGCAGATCTTGTGCATCCCACACCCACCCAGAGGAGAATGCGGGGAAAATGAACGATTTAGTCCCACAATGTGATGAACTGATCGTTTGAAATGATTCCAATCCTAGTTCCGTAGTCTTAACACATCAAAATGCGGGGCCAATGGCTTTACTGAACAGAAGGACAGACCAGGGGTGAACAGAACAGATACTGACGTAAAGCTGACTTAAATTTTCTTTGGAGAGGCGTATGAATCGTTGATTTTCTTAGGCTGATTTTTATACAGTCACAGAAGATTATGTATCATCACCATCAACCTCTGGTTTCACAAAGAACTCGACATAAGCGATTCGACTGGGTTGCTGATAACCGGAAGCATTGTATGTGTGTGTAGAAGCAGATCTTGCAACTGAAACCAAGTGCTGAACTTTCAACATTCCACCTCTTCCAATGGTCAACTTGCTTCCTCTGTTATCTTTAGTGACGTTGCTTGTTGGTAAATTGAGGTCGTTGCACGGAGAAACTTGTACTTATACTATCCACGCAATTTGATGACACATAGATGCTATTAGAAGCGAGAAAGCGACGACGGCAAGAAATTCGTGTAAGTACTTAAAATGTTGTCTAGATTAATATTAGACCTGTGGGATACTGCATGGTCGCAGTTGAATGCAATCAGGAGATCGGTATTTGCATAATACATGAACTCTATCTGCAGAACATGGTACTCCATAAGAGTGTGTGCAAGTACTGTTAGCAATAAAAACTAGCCTCCTCATTGTGTAACCCATACTGCACCTGCAAATCTCCATGACCTTCGCCTTTGAACATGACAGAAGGGGGTGCTGGTTGTAAAGTGATCTGGACACTTGATCCTGGCCATTCGAGATCATCGATAGCTTCTTTCAATGCTGCAGACTGCAGATCCAAATCCACTAATTTCACTGTTGCAATTATTTTGACAGTAATCACATTCCAGAACTCATTTTTCCCTATCGAGAAACTTGACATATCGTATTTAGAACACCATCCTCGACACCGCCAGGAAAACCATTTCATTTCTCTTCAGATGACCATTCATCAGAAAGATACAGAATAAAACCAACTGTTGAAGGATTATAATAACAGGTTCCAAAATAGACAATATCAAAAATGTAATTAAGAGAGAGGTGATATTTCTAACAGAGTAAAGCATAGGAGATGTAACCTTGACAGTGAAACTAAGTGGGGAACTTCCTGCAGGTTCAAAATCATAGTCCCATGAAATTGTGTCAGGGATCCTTGTCCTGATCTCAGCATAGATGCAAGCATCGAGAGAATCAATAGACCTAACATACATGAAAGGTATACAGGTGATGGGGGTTACCTCAATAACAAATCAGATCAGTAAATCAGATGTTGAATGCAATTCTAACCCTTCTACTAGACCAGGGAAGTTATGGAGTGGAAAATGGCTGCAAGAGTGATAGTATTGATATGGGAAAAAGAGGAGGATAGGAAAGGCACGGAGGCATTCATATCATCAACTTGCTGCCTATCCATGCCAGAGTGATGGGGTTACCTCAATACTTAACAAATCAGATCAGTAAATCAGATGTGGAATGCAATTCTATTCCATCTACTAGTCCTGGGAAGTTATGAAGTGGAAAATGGCTGCAAGAGTGATAGTATTCATATGGGAAAAAGAAGAGGATAGGAAAGGCACGGATGCATTCATATCATCAACTTGGTGCCTATCCATGCCTCTACTAGACAACCAATGTTGATCTCATAAAACAAAAACCAGAGGATGATATTTAAACGAATGATGTAAAGAAAAGTAAAACAGATGTCGTAGAACACTACAAAATGCAGGGCATGCACATGAGAGTACAGCCTGAACCTTCAACTCCATGTGGACTGTAACACACATAATAGTACAAAAAGAGAAACCCAATTGCTAGTTAGTGAGAAATCAAATGGAAAATGATCAGCTCATGGACCTCATTTCTAAGCTTCTCGCTCTCTAGTAAGCCTAGGGAAATGAATGTCTAGTTAAGTTCAGCCCCAAAATAGCACTAATCATCCATCCAAAGATTCCAAACCAACCCCATTCAGCATAGGGAGATGAAAAAAAGTATCACATACTTGAGGAGAAGCTGCAAGTCAGGCCCTGGATACTGGATCTCGATCGTGTGGAATGCCCGGAACCGAAAAAGTGCTCAAGCAATCAACAAAGGGCCCAAACCCACACCAAACCGAGGCCGCGCTTGTGCTCTATAGTCATAACGGATAAACAGCTACATAGAGGAGGAGAGCAATGAAAGATATCAATCCATGTCGAACTATAACCTTACCATGTTTGGTGCAGAAGGAAACAAATGCATACAAAAACTACACCAATATAAGATTGTGCCTGCCATGCGATTGATAAAATGTTCTTCAGAAGCATCTAGCCATTCACTATCAAGCATGTCAGGAACTTGCTAAACTACCGCCATTTGCCGAGAATCGGTGCTTTGAAGAGGTTGGAAGTGAGTAAGACACGGTAACTTACGCTTCATAGCCATAACTGGACGTGCCAAAAGGGGGGGAAAAAAAGGGAAAATTTTGCATTCCAACGCAATCAAATGTAGCTTGGCAAGTGCTTGGCTTGTTTTTGGAGATCGATTCCGAATTATGCATAATAGTAAACAGTGAATGCAGAGAGAAAAGATACCTCCCGCTGCAGGTAAACTTGGCTTGAAGGCAACCGCTATCCTCGACTATCAGAACGATGCCGTGCTCCGACACTTCGATGACCGCATCCTGATCGGAACATCAATTACAACAAAAATCGTCAATGGAACCCCAAAATTGCGCCCGACGCAACAGCAAGTAAAGGGGGGGGGGGCGAAATCCTAAGCTCGAGTTTAGTGGGTTCAAAGCAGAGTAGTGTCGCTTAGAAAGAAGGGATGCTTTAATTGGAGAGAGAAACCGAGGAAGGAGAGACCTGGTGGCGCTTCCAGCGGACGGAGGAGAGGGCGTCGACGATGCCTTGGACGTTGTCGAGGTGGCAGAGGAGGTCTGTCGTCTCCTCCGCCCCTATCGCCGACGAGCTCATCTCCCTCACTCGCACACGCTATATTTCGCGCCCAAATTCGCCTTTCCCCGAACTCAACTAGGCGCGTTATATGTTTGGCAAATTTTCAATTTGGCCCCTATAGTTTTGGCCCTTTCTCAATAAGGCCCCCATGTGTGTTTCTAATTGTCAAAGGCATGTCTGTTTTGGATGCATTTTAACTAGTCGGTTATTGGAGATTTAAAAAAAAAAAACAAGTCACTTTGAATTCCCCAAGAAAATTAACTATTGTTCAAAATCTTAAAAGAATTAAAAATTTGATATATGGATATGTGAGAAATGTTGAAATGTTCGAGAATTGCAAGATTTAAAAAAAAAAATACTAAGAATCATATTGAAGAGAGAGTTAATCAAGTCCAATTTCATGAGGAAAATCGACCAAATTACCGTCACGAAACCTCACGTAATCTACCAAAGTCCACTAATTAGGTCAAATCCACGAAGAAGCGGTTAGTAAGTGAGGAAAATCACAATGAAATCCTAATTTGAAGTCCTTTTTCAGTGGAAAAAGTTGTGGTTGAACAAAAACACTGGTGGTGGACGTAGAGGGCTATACTTGTGAAATCATGTGGGTGCGTCTACTCCTTTCATTTGTTTATTGATAATTGATACCTCATTCTTTAGAAGTTGTCATTTACTCTCGGGTTTCATCTGTTTCACGAAAAGTAATTAATTTTGAGAAAACATTACCTGAAAATGATAACTTATATCGCTTACAAAAATAAATGAATAAAAAATATTTTTATCGTCCACAAAAATATTTAGACACACGAATGAAAATATTTTCATCCATTAATTATTTTAAGCGATCATTTAAAAAAATCTTTTTCAAATCATTTACGTAAGCAATTTTTTCAATTCCCTGTTCTGGGTTTTCATGAAGTTCGCTTCTGTCTTGTGTTCCCCCAAATTTGGTTCCAGAGGATGGGTTGGGCCAGAAGTGTTGAAGAGGATCTTTTGTTTGGTTTTGCTTTGGTGGGGTTAGGTAAGAGCTGTGAGCATTTCTCTGTGGTCGTCTGCTTTGCTTATTAGGCATTTCCTTGTGTGTCTTGGTGGTCACGTGTTCTGTTGATAGTGGCGAGAGCAATCTCGGGGCATGGCAGTTTTCTGTTTCTAGGTCGTAGATGCCGTCTTTAATGGATTCACGGGAGAAATTTGTGAGTGGGAAGTTGACGAACTGTGTCGGGACATGCGTAACTGCTGATTCTCGTCTCTGCTTTTTCTCAGCGCTTGATTAATTGGAAAGTAAAGAGATCAAGAAGTTGCTCCTCCGACCTGAGTTTAAGGTTGTTGAGTTAGGATTCTTAGTTCGTTACTAACCTACGTGCAGCAAAAAGCCCGGACATGCTTTTTGCTTTTCCCTTCTCGAGAGAAATATGTGATATTGCGGCTTTGAGAAAATCGGAAGGTCAACTCAAAGATCTATTCTTTCGGGTTATTTTCTGCGTATTTTGGTGCGATTCTTAAATGTTTCGCAATCTTTAGTTGTTGCATTAATCACTTGTCTGCTTTCACCCCTTTTTTCCCTCGTAAGTATTGGTTCGTTGGTGAGGTTGGATCACTGTGACCTGGAGGTTTCAGATTTCGGTCACAAAAATTGCTTTCCTAAAAAGCATACAAGTATGCACTCCCTAGAGTTTCCATGATTTTGTGCCTTGTGTACCACGACACCGTATTACCTCGGTACATGTCTTTTGCATGCAACCTATTAGTTCAGATATCGCTTTCCTTCATATTTTTGGAAAGTACTTTTTTTGTATCGTTGCTTCATCCCCGACCAGTGCAGCTTTAGTACTCTTGCCGAATCTGTCAAACAGGGTTTCAG
>JAGVVM010015111.1:0-10112 GCA_019149425.1 Psidium friedrichsthalianum | reverse complement strand
CCCTCTTTCTTCTCTTCCTTGACTCAGGCAGCAACCGACCGAGTTCCCACACATGTCCCCCCTTCTGACACGAATCCAGAACTAGCCAGGAGGAAGAGCATGTTGGTCCATCGATAGAACAACAAATAACAGCGAGGCTGTTTTCTGGTTCTATAGATCCCATATTTTTTAATATTCTTCTCGAGGAGTCGCGGACTGGAGTTCTTTCAGCTCGACTTGTCAAGCATAGGGTTAGATTTTTTGAAGTCAAAAGCATTCACGTAAAGCGAGCTCACGAGAGAAAATGGCGAGGGCAGTGAGAGGAGTGATGCTTGACAAGTCGATCCTGTTAGCTGCGCTCGGCGATGGCTGCCGCACTCCGCGACCGGACGGCGAACTTCTTCTCCGCTGGCTCCGCACTCTCAGATCAAAATGGGAATCTTGAGCGAGGATAATGCGTCAGCTAAGAAGTTGGGGGAAGAACTGAAGGGCATATGCTGTACGCAGGTCTCTGAGAATAAGAAGGAAGCTGAGTTAGATTGAGAAGCTATAGTTGGTTCACTATTGTTGTCAAACTCAATAGTAGCAGTAAGTGTGAGAATAGAGATTTGCCTATTAGCACGCTTGGAGAGCTCCTCTGACTATATGCAACTTAATTAAAAAGGAAAGTGGGAATGGTGTCCTGAGAGTTGGTTACATTATGAAGCCATCCACGTGAAGAATAACGGCCTGTGAAGCTCTCACGTTCTTAAATAAGGAGGTGTTCTTACTCATGCTGACAAAAAAACAGTTAGAGAAGAATTGGGTAGATACTCAGAACAATATGTATCCAGGTGAAGGTACTGGGCTACTACGCCTTTATAGTACATATCGGCATGATCTCAAGATTTACAGCTTCGATGAGGGGTCGAGCGCAAATGTCTGCAGCTGCATTGCAAAGGATCTTTTTGACTTAGAACAGCAGGACCCTTATTTTGGTTAGCTGGTTAGTAAGGACTCTCTATGCTGGATGGACTTGAAAACATCAGTGTGGAAATGCGACGAAGTCAAGGCTAGGTTGAATGAGATTATTGCTTCTGGTGCAAGGCAGGTCATTATAATGGCCCCCTCAGAGTTCCATGGATGCGGATGGAGTGGGATTGCCTTCTAGCGCTGTGAGCTTCTGCTGAAATTGTTGGACTAAGAAGGTGACAGAACAAGTGAAAATTATTTGCAAGGGATGAAAATGAGAAACTTATGGATACTAGTGGAGATGATGTTAATCCTTTCTAGAATCAAGTTGTGATGTCTTCTAAAGGCATTCCCCAGATTGCGTGGTGTTAGGTTATTGCACTGCAGGGGTGTGCTATATTCTTGCCATGGCTGACGAAAGTGTAATGGTCAAGGGAAATGCACAATATTTCTTGTGGGCATCACTCGTAAGGTATGGTTAAGTAAAGGTCTAGGGTATGCGCCTTTTCGTGTTTTGTGCTTGCGGATGCTATTTAAAACTGGACATATAATGGAAGGGAGTTTCAGTGGGTTGCTACTAGAGAGGAAGTTTCTGCAGAGGATTTAGGGGGGTGCAGTGGTGCATGCAAAATGTCAGGTGTTTCAGATTATTTTGCATGAGAAAAGCTGCATGGTCTTGCTCTTGGAAGGAACATCATTAAGAACTTTCACACTGCTGGGAAACAAGAAACTTTGGCTAGATTCCAAAATATGGCAGCGAATTGATGAATAAAAAAAAAAAAAAAAACTTTATGGCAACTGCTCTCGTGAGGGAATTTGCCGGATTTTGGACAACTTGTGGGAATTATCGGGAGCAATGGCATACTTTTCAACGAATCTGCTTTAAAGGGACCCTGTTTTCTCTATATTTTTTAGTGACTGAGAGTCCCCTCCTCCTCTGGAGCTGCTTCCTTCATGTCCCAGTGCGTCTCCTCGGACGCCCCGAAGCTGCAAGAAGCCGCCTTCTTGATATTCACCAGCTTGCCCAGCACATCGGAGACTCGTTGACCCGTACCTCAAGGAGCTGCACGGCGCGTTCTTGCAGTGCCTGCGTTTCTACAAGAATCCCGATGTCAAGGTCACCGCCCACGAAGTCCTGGAGGAGAACAACTTCCCTATCGGCCTCCTCACCAATGGCGTCCTCGCTACGAGCTGGACAACTCGACCGATCTACGGAGGAGCTCTCGAGCCTAAATGGGATCAAGGTGAGGGTTTGGTTCTTTTGGCCTTCAGTATCATCAAAGTGGTCCGAGATGGAAACCAGCTGGAATTCCTTGTTGGGATCGCGTCAGCGGATTTCGCGGTGAGCGATCTTGGCGAGTGCCCGGCCTGCAAGTGCGCGTCCAACTCCAACGGCTTGAGAAGTACCAAGGTGATCCCAAGGTAAGGATGCGAAGGAATGCCAGGGTTAGTGATCCTAATTGTCCAAAGCAAAGCATGCACATAATAAAAGTTTTAATGTCTCTGATGTTTCTATCCTTCTGCTAGTTCATCCCCATGCACCCTTCTCTGTCGTTTCAAATAATTATTCTAAACCATGCATGTAACAAAGGGCTAGGCTGCTTGGTGTTGATTCTTTGGTTGTGGCAGGCGTGTAGACTAAAGTTTGTTCTAGACTGGAATAGAGAATGGGCTTAGGTTCTGTTTTGGGCTAATTTAACTAGCAACATTTGGGCCAGGTCTAGGTTCAGGTCGAGTTGGGCTTTATAATCAGGATTGGGCTTTCGTTTGGGCTTTAAGCCCTTTCTTATTTAAGTGACTTTAGGAGAGTTGGGCTTAGAGGCACCGCCTAGATTGCTATTGTCGGAATAATTTTAAAAAAAAATCGAAAAAATTTTAGGGAAAGAAAATAATTCTAAATTCCCAAAAAATGGAAAATCCCTAGAAAATTCTAAATAAATAAATAAATAAATAAATAAATAAAAATTAATAATAATAATAATAATAATAATATCATAAAAATTTGGAAAATTCCAAAAAAATTCAGAAAAACCTCTGAAATTAAGGAAATGGGTCATTTCAACTGACCAATCCTTATTTTTGGTGAATTTCCATCCGATCTTTCTAAAATGACCGATTTCGCCCCTTTAGGGTAAATTGTCTCAAAAAATTTGAAAAATTCAGAAAATCTCAAAAATTAGGAAACGGACCATTTCGACTGATCAATCTTGTTTTGATAAAATTACTTTTTCGATCTTTTCAAAATGACGATTTTGCCCTTTATGGCAAATTGCCTAAAAAGATTTAGAAAAATCCAAAAATTAGGAGATAGGCCACTTCGATTGGACAATCCTATTTTTAATGAATTTCCTTCATGACCTTTTCAAAATGACGATTTTGCCTCTTATGGGCAAATCGCCTCGGAAAATTTCAAAAGAATCCTCAAAAATTGCAGAAAATGAAAAAAATGGTCAATTTTGACTAGCCAGATCCATATTTATGACTTTGACCCTCATTTCTTCAGGAAATGACAGTTTTACCCCTATGGGTAAACTGTCTCCGGAAAATTAAAAAATAATTCAAAAAAATTCTCGAAAATTGTGGGAAATAGGGAATGACTACATTCAACTGATTTGACCTGTTTCACTTCCCGAGCCTTGAAAAATGACCATTTTACCATTCTGGCCAGTTTAACCCAAACTTTTCCCCAATCATCCCAAATGATTTTTCATGAAATTGGTACCGAAAGGGCATTAGAGTAATTTAACGTAACCAAGTTCCCGAACTCCTAATCTTTGGTTCGCAGAAATAAATTAGTTCTCCAGCTAATTTATTTAGGTTCTAATCGACCTACCAAGAACAATTAGTGGCGACTCCAAATTTTAAAATTATTTAAATAAAAAAAATCAAAGTCGCGATTCGGGTAGGGCTTGGGAGGGTCCGTATTAGGTTAGTTATCTAATTAACCTAATAATCCGTTAACCTTGGAATTTTCCATCGATTTGAAAAATTTTTAGGGTCAACGACAATGGTTACTAGCAAAAATCCTCCAGGATACAACAGAGTCTCAGCGAGATTTTTTTTTGGGTAAGGAGTCTCAAGCGAGATTATTAGATAGCAATTCTAATAATTCTCCAAAAACTCTCTAGGAAACAATTGGAAACGAAGGGTGTATCTAATTTTGGAAGGAAATGAAAATCTGAAAAATTTTGAAGAAGTTTCAATGAACAGAATAGTTAACTATATATAGAGAATAGAATACACCCTTCTCGAAAGGTGGTTAATTCTCATATACCTCTTCATGTCCAATAACAGTTAATTTGAAGATATCTCTTCGTGTCTAAATAACTGCACATTCGGACATATCTATTCATGTTCATTGCTAATTCGGACGGACGCAACCTTTCATTTTCTAGAAACTGTCTCGTCTGAATAATAATAAATTACTTCACTCTTACGTGAACAGTCGCACTATTTCGGTAGAGTTTAGTATTAATTATTATTTGATTTTTGAAAAATAAAAATAATTGTTGAATAGTGGCTAAGTGCGCCTAATAATCGTGCCAAAATCGCGCAATTACACCGCAACCGCACGCAAGTATGGTGGGGACTAGCCCTCTTGCCCATTTCTCTTTTTTCATAATACTATAATAGTATTCTAATTTTAAACTGACTCGCACTCTCCCATCTTTCTTATGTGGGACGCAAAGAAAGGCACTTTTGTTTGTTTGTTTGTTTTTTTAAACAAACTTCAACAGATTTTTTGATAGAGAGCTAATGGGACAGATCTAAGATTAGAGTATGAATTTAGTGATTTCTTCTTAGATTTAAAAAAAAAAATCGAGGTATATTTGAGAGTGAATCTAAAATGTAGTTTTTTTTTTTAGATAAAAAATATTCAGAGCAGATTTGGGATTGGACGTAAAGTTATGGAATTTTTTTTAGACAAAAGAAGTTCAGGGTAAATTTGGGACTTATCTTGAAATTAAGAGTTTTTTTAGGGAATTAGGCTTGGAGCATAGTAATTAATGCTTTCAGGAAATTCACATTGTTTGAGGCCCAAAAAAAGAATTTCGATGCAAAGAGTTCATCTCACAACAAATAGAACTAAAATAAAAGAGAGAGATATCAAAATATCTGAAACACCATAAAGTGAGGAATATGTATTCATAGTAGAATTTTTTAGGCAAATCCCCCGCTTTGGATGTGAGATTTGAGGATCTGACATAAGAGCAATTTGATGAGACAGTTCTAATAATTCCTATAAAAAAATGAAAAATTTCTGAGAATATTATTTTTCCTCTATATACGAAAAATACAGAAATAATCATAAATAAACACGTGTTTTTCTTTCAGAACGTAACATGATTTATATATGAAATGGGGATAAACTTGATATAGTCAAGTTTAAATTTGGAACATGTGATTAGCTAGACCCAAAGAAGATAACCTCGCTCACACCTGAGTCGGATTCCCTTCGGGACGAATATAAGGATCTGAAAAAGCATAGAATCTCGCTTACAAATTTTTTTTTTCAGAAATCAAACTTGTTCTTCTTCCATCTCTATGTGCTGAATTTCTTTATATGTTCTATATACAAAGAAAAGCGAAAAGGGGAGGAATCCTTTGGTCTCATTCCATATTTACAATTTCTCGAGAATTAAAGGAGATTCTTTTTAATGTTACAAAAAGAAGGAAGATAATGCTGGAGATTAGGAATTCTGTATTTACTCAGAACCTTGCTCATAGGAAGTGGCGATGCTAGCGCAGCCCTTAAGCTGGTTCACCTAGTATTGTGTGGGAGAATCTCCATTCTACCTGGCTGCTGGTGGGGGCAACGAAAAGATTATAAATTGGATCTGACATGGAATATGAATTATGTAATATTATCATTATGATAGTATACAAAGAGTTTCCCATACTACGTTATAAGTGCAATACTTTGTAAAATCTGAAAATTTTTTATATAGATTATTATTTAGTTCTATTCTAAATAGAGATATCGCGACATTTACCAGATTTGAACATCGTACTATGTGAATATATCTATTTATGAGTATTATAACATTTCATTATAACAGAGTGTACTGGTTAAAAAGAAGAAGATCGTACTATTAAGTTGTTCACAAAGTAAAGATGGAATGAAGATTGAGACTCAAGAGAAGTAGTTAACAAGAATAGATAAGGGTTTTTCGTTTCCATTTTATTCCAAGGGAATTGTGCTTTTTTTTTTTTATAACGGAAAGAATAAAACAATCTATAAACTTCCGTAGCCAATTCTTCTTGAGTGAAAATTGTGGTCAAGATAGCACTGTCAGAACTCCATCTGCGGCACCGTCACCTTAGCAAGACCCAATCTTTTTAGCATATGCGTGTCTCCCGCTCTTCAATTTCATATGCCTTTTTCCATGCGGTTTTAGTCCATTTCTTGCACGCACAAATTAAATTATAGGTTGATCCCTACCGCCTCCTTTCACCCATTAATGGGATTCCTATTCATATCCGCACGATGGGCTTCAAACAATATACTTTGATCCGTCCTAATCGGACCACACATCCTTCGAATTTGCCTTTGTTCAAAGGAGTGCCAAGATATATAGAAATGTTTCGCACCATATTCCAACATTTGAGTTTTTTCACTTGTCTTTCGAACATGACATTCAAATTTAGGTTTCCACCCCAAATTTATGCACACATGCCTTTCCATTCGTCGATATCGCATCTCGTTCTCAATTTGATTTGTGTGTAAAAAGGATGTTAAAGTAAACACATCATTCCCTATCCATGGCCAGATTATTATAAAAAACCAATGCATCCGCTATCTGTCCATGAAGTTCAATAGTGTTCATATATGTATTCTCTTTTCATCGTTCGGTTCAAATCTGACCTAGCGGCTTGTTAGGGCAATTAAATTTGAATTTTTCATTAATCCTTAAATTGAGAGGTGAGTCGTACAATAATTTTCGTTCAATGAGTGTGATAAGACACCTAGGATGACCTGCCTGCATGTCCTGGCATCTGATTGAACGGCATGGCAAGACAAACAACTTTCGAAGAGGAAGAGTTCGTGATGCATTTGCACTTATCACGAGGACTCCAATTAATGTTAAAGAAGAACTACTAAAGTACAAAACAAAAAAGGGCAGGCAGTTAACGAAAGGTTCCTAATTCATAATCGTGCTCACGCTTTACCAAATAAAATAAAAAAATGAAGTTCAGTACAATTCGAGGGTCCCATTTGTTATCCGAAATGCATATTCAAAAGGGGTTGGATATTCTGTTTTAATGTGGCATGATGAATCATTTCCAGAAATATCAACTGAACATGCGATTTAAGGAACATATGGTCAGCATAGCACCACTATGATCTATCGTTGGTGATCTCAAGATGCCCTAGGATTTCGCATGTTGCATCACCTCCTTCTCAGCACTAGTTTATCAAAAGACAATCTGAAAAATCATACAAAAAACATTAAAAAGTTTGCCAAACTGAAAAGGAAGCGATTGCAGAAGTGGTCTCGGTGTGCCTCACCTCAATCTACATAAAATAGTGCGCCGCACACATAATATATTCACCCCGAAAGGTGCAAAATTTCCGCAAAAAATTCACGCCGTTTCAAGAATTTGAATATGTGACTATTTGTTGGCCATGAATGACTAAATTTCGCCAAAATGTACATTTGTATAGACTCGGAAATACATGAATCACTGTCAAAAGTTTTAATCTTAGGATAAAACAAGTTTTAGGGCTGTGTTCTCGTTCTTTGCCAGCAAAACTTAAGAAATGCATCGAGAATTGATGCCTATTGTGCACATATTTTATGATCCGATCATCCCCAAGATCGACGAAGTGTTTAATAAGTTTAGGATTTACCTAACTAAAAAGGTTTTTTTTTTTCTGACGGTATTAAGAAATAGCTCTTAGAAGAATTTCCAATCCAATGTTGGATGAGAATAAACCCCAAATTCCAAATTGAGAGCTACCTCCACATGAGAAAAGTTGAGAATTGATTATATAGTAGTTTTTGGATGATTGTTTGCTAACAAACTATTTTGGGTCATAAAAATAAGTGATAATTAATTAAAAACTATTGTGTGACCCGCTCTTTTAAGAATCGGTGACTCATACTGTTATTCTCACAGTCACCCAAAAACTGTTATGTTAGTAAAGTCCAAAAAATAATTGTTTAAGTACATCAAACTTGGCATGCAGCACCAACGGATGTAATTGACCCTACGCGAGGTGTATTAGATTCAAGAATCGAGATATCCATTTTCATGCAAGAATCAAGATCCTCTAACTTGAGAGATTCAAAAAGATCAAATGCCCCTAAAGTCTAGAAAAATTCATCTAGAATGAAACATTTCTTGCGCCGAGCCTCCTTGTCGGTTGCTCTCAGTGGCCATTACACGCCGCCCTTTGTTGCCATTGCCATATGAACCAACTTAGTCTTAGTTTCTTTTTCGATAACTCGGGGGTATAGTCGCAAAAATCCGGCTATTTAGAGGTCTATGAAAAGCTTCTTAAATCCCATGTAATAGTTAAGTTCAGACCTTTAGCCTGTGCAGATGGCATCGAGTCAAACTAATTTGTACGTAGTTGGTGAAATTTGAACGAATAATCTCCATTTTTTTGAGCAGGAAGTCCCGTAATGAGAATGTAAATTTACCGGATCTTGATCCTCCTCGCAGAATCAACTTACCGAGTAGCACCTCGTTCTGAATTTTCACAAAAGATTGCAGTTTCCTTGACGAACACCTGGTTTTGGATATACTCTTCTTTCCCTTTTGTTTGTTTTGGGGAGTAATAGTAGCTAATTTTCATTGTTTCGCCGGAATTTCTACGCGAAAAAATATTTTTTACCAAAATTCATTTTCGATTTTTTAAATGTGATAAAGGGTCATGTAGTGATCTTGGACAGGAGAGATCTAGATAGTTAGAAAATCAACGCCTGCAAAGATTTCAATAGAATTACACAAATATGTTGGAGAGCACATGGTTTTCAGGGAACTACTCCATCATTACATGTTGATAACTGCACTCCCGCCAAGTAATTCAAAGGGAATTTTTCATCTTCTTTAGCACTCCTTGAGTAGTTCTTGGATTTTTGGCGGGATTACTTTTCATTGGCACCCAAGTTTATAGCATGATATGCTCCACTACTCATGACATGCGGCATTATCCTTGCTATTTGGATAGGTGGCGCTACTCCTTGTTGGTATCAATCGCTACTTAATCTCTCTCATTGATCGACACCTACAGGGATCCTCACGCACTCTACACATGATTTCTTCGTATTCTGTCAAGGCACACGTTTCCCATGTGTTTAGCATGTGTGTTGATTTCTCATGTGTATAGCACATATTTCGGTGGACGGATTATTTTGAGTGCCAATAACCATATACGTGGAATTCGTATTTATTTTTGTACGCCTTTATATGGGTCTTTGAGGGGGTATCAACTAGACCCTAACAATTCTCATCTTAATTCATCGGCTTTAATATGGAGCAGCTAATAAATAGTTCTGGAAAGACAAAGAACCCATCTCTCCTCTCATATGAACTTTCAAAATAGGTACAAATTACAAAATTACAACCCATTCCAATTCCAAAAAAGAAAAAAGGAAAAAAGAAAAAGAAGAGAGAACATGTAAACTAGGGCACGTGCATCACGAGGGTTTTGCTGCATAATACGCATCTGTACACGTCGTCCGTCGTTTCCACGTCCGATACCTCTCTCGACTCCATCCTCCCACTGGCATTAATCTTTTGTGGGACATGAAAACGAGGCACGAAAAGGGTGCGAAACGATAACCTTATTCCAGTGGCGGTTACAATAGTGCTTTCCCAAGTACTCCTTAACCTTGAAGCACGCGCACTAACCTGATTTCCCTTTCGCTTTAGTGATGATACTGTATATACCTGTCAACTTTTGTTGCTTATCCATTCATGGAGCCCTACTCCATCGCCACCTTTCGTCAATGAGTTATAATCCATGCGATTGGTTCTTCGGTGGTAGACCCTCCACTCATCTTCCGCCACGTGCCGGTTTCACTCTGTGATGAACACGTCAGCAGCAAAAGTTCCTTGGCAAGTCTCTCTCCCGCCACCACCCCCTCCTTGTCTCTCTCATCCACCATTCACAGCGGCCATCGCCAACTGCCGCCTGCACCGAAAGCTAACCGCCAGAACAAATGTCGGCC
>JAGVVM010015110.1:0-17173 GCA_019149425.1 Psidium friedrichsthalianum | reverse complement strand
TGACGCGTCGTCTGCCGCGATGTCATCCTTGCTCCGTCACTGATCGTATGCCAGGCGCACGCTGGTGTTGTTGTATTAGGAAGAGCATGGCGCGATCTTTCCAGGATGTTTTTTGGGCGTGATAATTGCACATCATTTACGGATGAATTCCTAGAAGAAAGAACTTTCCCAAAAATAGGTCGAACTACGTTTCCTACAGTGTTTCTCAAGTCCTCTTATTTTCATTCAATTTGAAGGGTGTATATTACCGACAAAGTAGCTCATCATCAATCATGTTTTTTTGAGTGAAATTTATTTTTGATTATGCATAACATTTCTGGATGAAAGCCTGGAAAGAATGAACTTTCCCAAAATAGTCGAACCAAGATTGTGGAGCATTTATTCAAGTCTTTCGTTTTTGCACTAAATTTGAGAGTAGCTTATATTAATGCAGTGCAGCTTAACTTTCCATGATGTTTTTTGGTAAATTTTGTTTCCACTATGCACATCATTATAGACGATGTCATCGAAGAAAAAAAAACTTTCCCCGAAAATAGGTTAAACTTTGTCTTTATAGTGTTTCTCAAGTCATTTTTTTTTGCATTAAATTTAGAAGGGTGGATATTACCGAAAAGTAGCTCTTCATTCCCCCATGTTTTTTGAGGGAAATTTTTTTTGATTATGCAAAACATTTCTGGACGAAGTAAATTGTATAGTATGAGCTTTCCCAAAATAGGTGGAACCCAGATTTCAGAGCATTTTTAAGTCATTCGTTTTGTACAAAATTGAGAGAGCTTATATGAATGGCAGTGCAGCTATACTTTCCACGATGTTTTTTGGGTGAAATTTGTTTGCATTATGCACATCATTTATGGACGAATGTCTCGGAAGAAAAGACTTTCCCGAAAATAGGTCGACTACGTTCTTACAGTGTTTCTCAAATCTTTTTTTTTTGCATTCAATTAGAATGGTGTATATTACCCGACAGAGTAGCTCATCATTCAATCATGTTTTTGAGTGAAATTTTATTTTGATTATGCATAACATTTCTGGATGAAAGCAATGGAAAGAATGAACTTTCCCAAAAATAGGTGGAACCAAGATTTTGGAGCATTTTTCAGTCGTTCGTTTTGCACTAAATTTGAGAGAGCTTTATTAATGGCAGTGCAGCTCAACTTTCCATGATGTTTTTTGGGTGAAATTTGTTTCCATTATGCACATCATTTATAGACGAATGTCATCGAAGAAAAGAACTTTCCCGAAAATAGTCGAACTTTGTTTTTACAGGTTTTCTCAAGTCATTTTTTTGCATTAAATTTAGAGGGTGGATATTACCGACAGAGTAGCTCATCATTCCATTATGTTTTTTGAGTGAAATTTTTTTGATTATGCATAACATTTTCTGGACGAAAGCAATGGACAGTATGAGCTTTCCCAAAAATAGGTGGAAACCAGATTTCAGAGCATTTTTCAAGTCATTCGTTTTGTACAAAATTTGAGAGAGCTTATATGAATGGCAGTGCAGCTATACTTTCCACGATGTTTTTTGGTTGAAATTTGTTTGCATTATGCACATCATTTATGGACGAATGTCTTGGAAGAAAAGACTTTCCGAAAATAGGTCGAACTACGTTCTTACAGTGTTTCTCAGTCATTTTTTTTTGCATTCAATTTAGAAGGGTGTATATTACCGACAGAGTAGCTCATCATTCAATCATGTTTTTTAGAGTGAAATTTATTTTGATTATGCATAACATTTCTGGATGAAAGCAATGGAAAGAATGAACTTTCCAAAAATAGGTGGAACCAAGATTTGGAGCATTTTCAAGTCGTTCGTTTTTGCACTAAATTTGAGAGAGCTTATATTAATGGCAGTGCAGCTCACTTTCCATGATGTTTTTTGGGTGAAATTTGTTTCCATTATGCACATCATTTATAGACGAATGTCATCGAAGAAAAGAACTTTCCCGAAAATAGGTCGAACTTTGTTCTTATAGTGTTTCTCTAGTCATTTTTTTTTGCATTCAATTTAGATGGTGATATTACCGACAGAGTAGCTCTTCATTCCACAAGATTTTTGAGTGAAATTTTTTTGATTATGCATAACATTTCTGGACGAAAGCAATGGACAGTATGAGCTTTCCCAAAAATAGGTGGAACCAAGATTTCAAGCGCATTTTTCAAGTCATTCGTTTGTACAAATTTGAGAGAGCTTATATGAATGGCAGTGCAACTATACTTTCCACGATGTTTTTTTGGTGAAATATGTTTGCATTATGCACATCATTTATGGATGATGTCTTGGAAGAAAAGAACTTTCCCGAAAATAGGTCGAACTACCTTCTTACACTATTTCCCAAGTCATTTTTTTTTCATTCAATTTAGAACGGTGTATATTACCGACATAGTAGCTCATCATTCCACATGTTTTTAGAGTGAAATTTATTTTGATTATGCTAACATTTCTGGACGAAAGCAATGGATATTATGAGCTTTCCCAAAAATAGGTGGAACCAGATTTCAGAGCATTTTTTAAGTCAGTCGTTTTGTTCAAAATTGAGAGAGCTTATACGAATGGCAGTGCAGCTATACTTTCCACGATGTTTTGGTGAAATTTGTTTGCATTATGCACATCATTTATGGACGAATGTCTCGGAAGAAAAGAATTTCCCGAAATAGGTCGAACTACGTTCATACAGTGTTTCTCAAGTCATTTATTTTGCATTCAATTTAGAATTGTGTATATTATCGACAAAGTAGCTCATCATCAATCATATTTTAGAGTGAAATTTTTTTGATTATGCGTAACATTTCTGGACGAAAGCAATGGACAGTATGACCTTTCCTCAAAAATAAGTGGAACCAAGATTTCAGAGCATTTTCAAGTCATTCGTTTTTGTACAAAATTTTGAGAGATGTATATGAATGGCAGTGCAGCTATCTTTCCACGATGTTTTCCGAGTGAAATTTGGTTTCCATTATGCACATCTTTATTGACGAATGTCTTTGAAGAAATGATCTTTCCCGAAAATAGGGTCGAACTTTGTTCTTACGTGCTTCTCAAGACATTTTTTTTTTAATTAAATTTAGACGGTCTACATTACCGCAGGTAGCTCATCATTCCATTTTAGTTTTTTTGAGTAGTAATTTTTTTTTTATTATGTCACAGCCCCGCCCTTCCGAAGCAACGCGCGACAGCCGCTATATTCCAATGCCTCGTCGGATGGCCGAACCCAACTGCGATCGCCCAGGAAACATCGCGGCCAAACGACGGTAACGAGAAACGCGAGCGAAAGCGTCGATCACCACCCCTAACAACACACATACATGCAGATCTCAGATCGAGAGACAAAATAGATAGACAGTAGCCAATTCAAAGGAAAACACCAACAATCTGCTTATAACAAACTTGCCTTTTTTAACCAATATGTACTTAGATATATAACATACAACACCCTTAAATGTTCACCTGAACACCTAAACCTCAAAAGAAAAACGAGCGCCAACCAACGACACTCCCAAATGGTGCCCAGGAGTTCCTGCTCCAAAGATCACAAACCAACAACCCTCTATCTCCTCTGGTACTCCCAAACAAATGCCCAATATTCTCCATGCTACCGACGCGGGTCTGAAAGGCGATCAAGCCACAAGTGAGTCTAACACTCAGTGAGTAACCAATATGACAGTAAACAAACAATATTATGCATTGAAAAATCAGACATGCATAATAGGACCCGTGCAACATCGATATTAAACTCGATTTATACAGTCAAATCAAATCAGCGGTTCACAAGTAAACTCAAGCACATGCCATATAATGGAACGCCATTTCAGGCTCTCGTGGTTCGTTCCCGACCCTCAAGGTCTCTACTCCAGCGATTTACCGCGGCCGTGCCTCAACGCATATAATGAAAACATCTCAGGTTACCCCCTTGTCTCTCCAGCAACCCCGTGCCGTGCACGTCGGGCGCCTTCGGCAAGCAGTACGTTGCAAGCCAGAACTACGACACCGCCCATTCTCGGACCAGTTCGTCGGTCGAGCCACCCTCACCCTTGTCACTCCGCTTCTCGCGCCAGTCCGTCGGCCGAGCCACCCTCACCCTTGTCACTCCGATTCCCGCGCCAGTTCGTCGGCCGAGCACAACCACAAGGCTCAACTCACGTACTTAAGTTCAACATTTCAGTGTTTATAAAATCAAATGATCATAAACAAGCCGAAGGCACGCACGTGCTTCATATATCCCAAGCATTTAAGCAGACCCAATGCCCTACTCTCGGCATTTCATTTCTCATGAAAATGAACTTTATAAAAAAAGAAATATTCCCCGAGTACCTCGACCACCTACACATTCTTCTCGGTTACACTTTTCACACGTACATTTTAAATATAACGGGGTCATTGACCACGTTCTTGCTTTGAAAAAACCCATGCTAACCCATTACTTGGCACCTTATTACACTCAAGCTTTCTTTTGCTTTACCCACCAAAGCACCACCGTAAGTCAGCAAGGAAATGGGACTACAACTTCAGCAGGAGTGCATCAAAAACAGGGCTGATTTCATGCCCCATTATTGACGAAAATTGGGTAGCATGCCACACGAATGACCACTCCATAACTCATACACCTCAGCCCTCCCACACGTGGACAGCCACATCACAAATGAAACCCACTTCTACCCACAACCAACCCACATCAAATGGGCAGCAAACAAGCGGCAACACCAAATCAGCAACCAGCAAGAACAAAACCAGTACAGTAGAAAAAAAAAACCAGACCTCCCACGCCCATCGTGACCAGAAAATTCAGTCCCTCTCCCTTCCGCTAATTACCCTCTCATCCCTTAATGTTCTACACTACCGTTGGAGTGTCTACTCACCAAATGGGCATGGGCATCAAGCAAATATGCAGAACCCGCAGCACACAAAACCGGTGCAGCAGAGAAGACAACCAGATCACACGTACAGCATGGGAACCAAAAACTCAGCAAGTTTTCACCTTATTTAAGCACACTAATCCTCCTCCTCTACTCCGCCATGAAGCTACAAGATTTAGCTACTTAAATGAGCTTAATCAGCAAGGAAATCAACAACTAACAGCACTGTATAGAGCAGAACAGCAGCTTCCCAGAACAGGACAGAGCACATCTAGCCCTCCTTTCCATCCAACGCCCACGTACATCAGCCCCAACACTTCAACTCAACGTCACACAACATCCTAAGCTAAGAAGGGAAAGTTCCTACTCACCAAAATGGGCTTGAAACATCAGCAAATGGCAGTTATCAGTGGCAGCAGAATGCGAACAGCAGCTGGCAAACAGAATTAAATGAAGCTGGAAATGGCACGGCAAGGGCAGAGAGCCGGCTGAGCTTCCGAGAGTTCCCGGGGCACAACTGGACATGAGAAGAAGAAGAGAGAGACGGGCGGTTGAGGCGGTCCCGAAAGAGCAGCGGCGGTCCACGGCGCCGAGGAGAGGCTGAAGGTCGAAGCCGGTGGTGGTGGACAGCCGGTGGTGGCTGCAGCAGACCAGCGGTGCAGAAGAAGGAGGAGAAAAGAGAGCGTCCGAGTGTTCTGTTTTAGGGAGAGACTGAGAGGAAAAAGAAGCGTGGGCATGCGAAATGGAAAAGAAATGCTCGGCGGGCGTCCAAGCTGAGGAGAGAGAAGAAAAGCTCCATTGACCAGTCAAAGCTTCATCCACACGCCCCAAATGAAGCTTATTCACGCCCAAAAGAAACTTGCTCACTAAGCTTGCCAATTTAGTCAACCAATTGACCAATAGGAGCACTTGCACGTTCACTTAGGGGATCTCTCAAGCAAGAAAGTCAATCCAGCCGCCAATGACGCGTTGACACGTGGAGAATTAGGAGGAATTAAATTTAATTAACTTCACGACTAGAAAACGGTACCGGACGACTCGCCCGGTAGAGCGAATTTTTCGAAAATAGGAATTTATAGTCAAACGAAGCTAACGACTAGACGAACTCAAATCCAGTATTTAAACTCTCTAAAAACTCACAAATAATTTACTGAGAGGCTCAGAGCGAACCGGGGTCAAAATGGTCATTTTCGATTACGGTCTCCTCCTTAGCATCCCGTACTAAACCCAACGCTCTGAAACTCGTCGTGATGTCCGATTCATTCTTTGCAAAGCCCTGAGACCTTCGACTGCCCTAAATCAAAAATCTGTCTCGGGGCTAATTTCATTGGCTCGCGACTTTAGAAAATTCTCAGGCCAACGGGCGGCGGTTAGGAGATACGCGTATTGACCGTCAAGTCCACGTACTTTAAATTCCTAAGTCGCCTTTCCCTTTTGGTTAGCCGTCCCGAGGTGATCAATCTCGACTGAGACCAAACTAGAGCGCGAACAATGAAATTCATCCATTCTATTTAAATATCTGATAAAGGATCGAAAATCAGGGCGTTACAATTCTTCCCCTCTTAAGAAATTTCGTCCCCGAAATTTACAACACATTAGCACAGCCTGCCATTCAAACACAAAAGACCCTCGTGCTTCACTTCCTGTTCGCTTCCCCTAATGGCCATTTCAGTCTTGTGATACTCCCAGGCACATTGACTAAGTGCACCGTCTTGATCTTTAAGATTGGTTCCCTTCGATTTTTCACACGTACTGAGCTTTACAGATTTGAGGCTTTGTCATCCTCTTTTAAAAAACCTTATGATCTGGTGGTATACGCAAGGAACTTAGCCAATATTTCCCCAACCATAGATACCACAAGACATTACGAATCTTGGGTTTAACCTCCCTTCCATTCCAAACCACGACAAGTCTCACATCAATGATACTTTTTCGAAAATATAACTTTCTACCTGACATTCCAAAGCTTGTGCCACCTATCCCTTTAACTCTCTTAGCGCCTTTGAGTGGTCCGTAACCCTTCTCGGACCATCTTTTTTGCATCCATCAACTATTGAGCAACTCTAAGTCCGTTGTATCTCTTTCACCAACTTTATCCTAGCATACGGAAACTCTTTTAACTCTGTCATTCAATGTTTCAAACGATGCCATTCTAGGCCTCCGTTGGTATCTGCTAACGTAGGTACTCCTCTAGATGAAACTGCTTCCCCAATCCTCCTTTGACATTTATTATACATACTCCCAACAAGTCCTCTTTCATTCCAATCCAATTTTTTTTTTTGTTACGTTCGCGGGAATCCATTCGTTGGGAGATTTCACGTCTCGTAATCTTAACCCTCGTCACAGGTCGTCTCCTATTTTAATACTCACGGATTTGTCTAGATATCCCATTAACTTGAATTCTCTTAAAGACACCATGGATACTGCCAATTCAATTTTCACGACCGTTAATTTGTATGGCGTCACTTAAGAGCAAAATATTCATCTCATTTCCTTAGGTAGTTCGTCTCTTATCACCAAAAACAGGTCCACTCATTTTGCCAGATCATGGTATATCATGTCTGGTAGAATCAATAACGAGCCTATGCATGCATATTCCTCAAGTCTTGGTAGCAATGCTATAATCTGATGCAAGGCATGAGTATCCTTAACTTCCCAACTTGCCTCGCTTACTACTCGTCTTCTAAAACCTTAGCTCGTGTCTGAATTCAGTTCTCATGCACCATAAACGATCGGTATACTAAAGATCATATACTTATAATTAATACAGAACACTCGTCTTGGTCGCCATTCATCTCAAGACTTCATTCTTCATATTAGGTCGGGGTCTATATTCAAAATCAATATTTAGATCTCCACGCTCAGGTTCAATCCATACCTAGTATTTTACCATCATCGTTTGCCGCCTTACAGATCATGTATTCCGCGTACCACCATAGTATCAGCATTCAAATACTATAAACGACCATCCTATTTAGGATCAAGCACTTATACCTCAAACTACGTAATATTTCTCTTTTCACCGATTATATCAAATCCGAAGCCGTGCAATCCAATTGAACCATTATCCGATTTCATTGCTCCTCCTCTCACTTCGTCACTTAAAAATCCTTGGTAATAATTCAATCTAGACTATCAATGTCTAGCACCATTCAAGCCTATGTTTCTCATATATTTAAAGCCTCGCAAATCCATATTCACGGTCCACTCCTCAGTGCTAACCATCATGATTCACCATTCAAAACTACCAATGGGTTGGTTCGCTCTTGTCCATTATATAATCCCACTATCAATCACTATACAATATCCTCAAGATAGAATGATTGCAGAACTTCCCGTCTAATTGGTAACTTAGTTTCTACTAATCCTCTGCCACTTCTAGCAGGACATCAGGAACTCACCATCAAGATGTCCACTATCCTGGGTTCCCTAACTATTATACTGGTCACAAATGCTCTTTGATAAATCGCCCTAATTTCCCTTTATACATCACTCATTTTCGCATCAATTCCTATCAATTTAAATTTCACGGTTCCACAAGTGATAATCATCATTCAAAGATCTATGGTTGACGCTCAATCTCTATTTCTCACTTCGAGTCATTATTTAAGTCAAAACTAACCTCAAAGAGTCCAAGTGGCACTCCGTCTCTATATTTCTCATCTCACCTTTCTTAGGAGCTTCTTCATATCCTTTAAGGGTGTTTTAAAACCTATAACTAAAATCACTTAAGTGCTATTCAAATACCAGACCGAGGATCCAAAATTATCAAACGTTAAATTCTGACATTCATAATTGTCTCAAGCGGTTATTCATCAAACTTCCACGGTCTAAATCTAAACATTTACCTCCCAAGCTTATCATTCACCTTACTTAGTGACCGCTATATTACATCCTCGAGTTTAGGCGTTAATAATCCAAAATCGTAGCTACCTAATTCTACTAATTCCCCATCTGTAATCAAACCATTAGGCCTCATGCAAAATTGCCAATCCGAATCCATGCCTAAGACTTTCCTGATTTCCATTAGCTTTCTTGCATTTCTAATCATACCTTCACTCTGACCATCGATACGATTCCGTAATAAAAAAAACATCAAGCATATCTTAAGCTCAAATCCATATAATCCAAAAATACTTGCCATTTAATTACCATATCGCACTCACTAATCAAGTCCAACAATGGGCTTCTCCTCCCCTTCCACCACTTATAGCCACCAAAGAACCTAAATTGCTTTCTCCTAATGACCATGCTAATCTTCAATTATGCGTAGCATAAGAATCAGACTTTACGGTCGTCACCCATACATTGGCGACGCTTGCTTTACTATTTAACTCTGCAACTAACCCGTAGTTTTGAGGACCTTTCCAACTTGCCTAAACACGCCTGCAGTTACTTGCACCATTTTTTTTTTTTTGGAAGCCACTATAGTCACCCATCCTCAACCATCTGTTCTTTCCTTCCTTAGATAAATGTCCAAGTACGGAAGGCGATTCTCAGTTCCAAACTTAAACTCTTACCTTTAGATCACAGTGATTCCTTTCTTATCGTCCTTCTCGCGAAGTCGAAACCATTCATCCTAACTGGTCCATAACTTTTTGGCATTGCCCATCGCCTTGCAAGCCCCATCAACCATTCAAAACTCTTGATACTGATCCAAACCATATCCTTACAGTCTGTCACTATCCATGTCTATAGCCCTCAAATGCCGAACCCTTACAATTTTATATCCACACTTCGTTCTTCAAGACTATCCGTCAAAACTCACCACTTAAGCCTACCGATACACCAACCTCACTGCTCTGTACACATTATTTACTTTAATGCCAAGTCTTAGCAACCTGGGTTCTCCAAACCCATCAAAATCTTCACACTTGATAGATCCCTTGCTGTCACCTAAACCGTGTACTCCACTTCGGGTCATTGCTCGAGCCAAAGACATCCTCAGAGCATCCAATTGGTTTTCAATCCAACTTTCCTTGTTTCATTTTTTTTTTTCCAAAAGGCTTCCTTTGTATCCATGAAAACGGTTATCAAACCAATAGCTTGAACCACCGACGCAACTCGTCTTTTAGACTCAGGGCCCATAATCATTCCAACGTCATGGTCTTATAATCCCAACGTCCTGATTAGCTATCCCTTAAGGTTGAATTCATGCACTCCAAAGGTATCTGACATTCCATTATCATTACGTCTTCACTAACTGAGTCCATCAACGAATTCTCCTTTCCGTAGCTTCTGCCTCGTCCTAACACTCACGTCCTTTTTATCCATCTTGTCAAAAACCTTCAAACCTATGATCGTCATCGGACCCTTCTTTTTTTCTTTTTTTTTTCTTTTTTTTTTCTTCTCGTTCTTGTTAGAGCTTCCTTGCCTTAATCAAGGTTTTCTATCGTCCTCCACACGAATTTCGATAACCCCGATGATCTACCTCGTATTGATCTATTATCGTTTATCTTATTCCAAAGTTGGTATACAGCTAGCAAGGTCCTCTCCTAAATATTCCAGTCAGGCAGATATTTCTCTCGTTCTTTAATTCCGAGCAACCCAACTTCAAGATTATCAATCCTGCCAACCATTGACGACCTTAACTTTAGGGACTGTTCGGTTCACTAATACACTGAATGAATTCCATTCTCACTTCCACAGCTCTCTTCCACCCCTTTAACAATCACAGCAACAGACTCAGCAACCTGGACCACAATGGCAACTCTTTCTTGAGCCTGTACGCCTATCAGATTTCCAACTTCTTATCAACACTCTCAAAACCCATCGTTCCATGAATTTCCAGCTAGAGGAAAAACATGCAAACCGAATGCTCCACCAGACCTTTTGCCCTGGTGCTTAAGCTCCCGCAAAACTTAAAACATAACTTGCCAAACAACTTCAAGAAAGCCAAACTATAGTCTAGCAGCATACAATACAGGCTAGGACATCTAACCACTAGCAACACTTGCTAACCACAACCAGAGAAGGCACTCCTAAAACTTCACGAGCAAAATCAACCCTTACCTCGGGTCCTGACGCACCTGCAACTTAACGAAACCACAACCAAAAACCACTAAAGAAGATAACACCAATGCAAACAATGCAAAAAGCACAAAGCCAGCCATCACATGCGCCAGACAAGAAACACACAATATTCCCATTTCAACCCTAACTTAGGGTCTCACTATCTGACTACTTCCCCACAATTATCACCTTATTACTCCGATCTCGATAAGTCTCAATCGAGCTATCCGAGCTCTGATACCACTCGAACAGGACTGTCACGCCCCGCCCTTCCTAAGCGACCGCGCGACAGCCGCTATATTCCAAATGCCTCGTCGGATGGCCGAACCCAACTGCGATCGCCCAGGAAACATCGCGGCCAAACGACGGTAACGAGAAACGCGAGCGAAAGCGTCGATCACCACCCCTAACAACACACATACATGCAGATAGACAGATAAAGAGACAAATAGATAGACAGTAGCCAATTCAAAGAGAAAACACCAACAATCTGCTTATATACAAACTTGCCTTTTTTACAATATGTACTTAGATATATATACATACAACACCCTTAAATGTTCACCTGAACAACCTAAACCTCAAAAGAAAACGAGCGCCAACCAACGACACTCCCAAAATGGTGCCCGGGAGTTCCTGCTCCAAAGATCACAAACCAACAACCCTCTATCTCCTCTGGTATCCCAAACAAAATGCCCAATATTCTCCATGCTACCGACGCGGGTCTGAAAGGCGATCAGCCACAAGTGAGTCTAACACTCAGTGAGTAAACCAATATGACAGTAAACAAACAATATTTATGCATGAAAAATCAGACATGCATAATAGGACCCCGTGCAACGTGCGATATTAAACTCGATTTATACAGTCAAATCGTATCAGGCGGTTCACCCGTAAACTCAAGCACATGCCATTTATTGAACGCCATTTCAGGCTCTCGTGGTTCGTTCCCGACCCTCAAGGTCTCGTACTCGCGCGATTAACGCCGCGGCCGTGCCTCAACGCATATAATGAAAACATCTCAGGTTAACCCCCTTGTCTCTCCAGCAACCCCGTGCCGTGCACGTTCGGGCGCCTTCGGCAAGCAGGTACGTTTGCAAGCCAGAACTACGACACCGCCCATTCTCGGACCAGTTCGTCGGTCGAGCCACCCTCACCCTTGTCACTCCGATTCTCGTGCCAGTCCGTCGGCCGAGCCACCCTCACCCTTGTCACTCCGATTCCCGCGCCAGTTCGTCGGCCGAGCACAACCACAAGCTCAACTCACGTACTTAAGTTCAACATTTCAGTGTTTATAAAATCAAATGATCATAAACAAGCCGAAGGCACGCACGTGCTCATATATTCCCAAGCATTTAAGCAGACCCAATGCCCTACTCTCGGCATTTCATTTCTCATGAAAATGAACTTTATAAAAAAAGAAATATTCTCCCGAGTACCTCGACCACCTACACATTCTTCTCGGTTACACTTTTCACACGTACATATTTAAATATAACGGGGTCATTGACCACGTTCTTACTTTGAAACAAACCCATGCTAACCCATTACTTGCACCTTATTACACTCAAGCTTTCTTTTGTTTTACCCACCAAAGCACCACCGTAAGTCAGCAAGGAAATGGGACTACAACTTCAGCAGGAGTGCATCAAAAACAGGGCTGATTTCATGCTCCATTATTGACGAAAATTGGGTAGCAAGCCACACGAATGACCACTCCATAACTCATACACCTCAGCCCTCCACACGTGGACAGCCACATCACAAATGAACCCACTTCTACCCACAACCAAACCACAACATCAAATGGGCAGCAAACAGAAGCGGCAACACCAAATCAGCAACCAGCAAGAACAAAACCAGTACAGTAGAAAAAAAAACCAGACCTCACGCCCACGTGACCAGAAAATTCAGTCCCTCTCCCTTCCGCTAATTACCCTCATCATCCCTTAATGTTCTACACTACCGTTGGAGTGTCTACTCACCAAAATGGGCATGGGCATCAAGCAAATATGCAGAACCAGCAGCACACAAAAACCGGTGCAGCAGAGAAGACAACCAGATCACACGTACAGCAGGGGAACCAGAAAACTCAGCAAGTTTTCACCTCATTTAAGCACACTAATTCTCCTCCTCTACTCCGCCATGAAGCTACAAGATTTAGCTACTTAAATGAGCTTAATCAGCAAGGAAATCAACAACTAACAGCAGCTGTATAGAGCAGAACAGCAGCTTCCCAGAACAGGACAGAGCACACTCAGCCCTCCTTTCCATCCAACGCCCACGTACATCAGCCCCAACACTTCAACTCAACGTCACACACTATCCTAAGCTAAGAAGGGAAAGTTTACTCACCAAAATGGGCTTGAAACAGCAAGCAAATGGGCAGTTATCAGCGGCAGCAGAACCGAACAGCAGCTGCACAGAATTAAATGAAGGCTGGAAATGGCACGGAAGGGCAGAGAGCCGGCTGAGCTTCCAGAGTTCACCGGCGGCACAACTGGACATGAGAAGAAGAAAGAGAGAGACGGGCGGGTTGAGGCGGTCCCGAAAGAGCAGCGGCGGTCCACGGCGCCGAGGAGAGGCTGAAGGTCGAAGCCGGTGGTGGTGGACAGCCGGTGGTGGCTGCAGCAGACCAGCGGTGCAGAAGAAGGAGGAGAAAAGAGAGCGTCCGAGTGTTCTGTTTTAGGGAGAGACTAAGAGGAAAAAGAAGCGTGGGCGTGCGAAATGGAAAAGAAATGCTCGGCGGGCGTCCAAGTTGAGGGGAGAGAAGAAAAGCTCCATTGACCAGTCAAAGCTTCATCCACACGCCCCAAATGAAGCTTATTCACGCCCAAAAGAAACTTGCTCACTAAGCTTGCCAATTTAATCAACCAATTGACCAATAGGAGCACTTGCACGTTCACTTAGGGATCTCTCAAGCAAGAAAGTCAATCCAGCCGCCAATGACGCGTTGACACGTGGAGAATTAGGAGGAATTAAATTTAATAACTTCACGACTAGAAAACGGTACCCGACGGACTCGCCCGGTAGAGCGAATTTTTCGAAAATAGGAATTTATAGTCAAAACGAAGCTAACGACTAGACGAACTCAAATCCAGTATTTAAACTCTCTAAAAACTCACAGATAATTTACTGAGAGGCTCAGAGCGAACCGGGGTCAAAATGGTCATTTTCGATTACGGTCTCCTCCTAAGCATCCCGTACTGAACCCAACGCTCTGAAACTCGTCGTGATGTCCGATTCATTCTTTGCAAAGCCCTGAGACCTTCGACTGCCCTAAATTCATCCATTCTATTTAAATATCTGATAAAGGATCGAAAATCAGGGCGTTACAGATTATACATAACATTTCTGGACGAAAGCAATGGACAGTATGAGCTTTCCTAAAAATTGTTGGAACCAAGATTTCCGAGCATTTTTCAAGTCATTCATTTTATACAAAATTTGAGAGAGCTTATATGAATGGAAGTACAGCTATACTTTTCACGATATTTTTTTTGTGAAATTTGTTTGCATTATGCACATCATTTATGGACGAATGTTTCGGAAGAAAAGACTTTTCCCGAAAATAGGTCGAACTACGTTCTTACAGTGTTTCTCAAATCATTTTTTTTGCATTCAATTTAGAATGGTGTATATTATCGATAGAGTAGCTCATCATTCAATCATGTTTTTAGAGTGAAATTTATTTGGATTATGCATAAAATTTCTGGATGAAAGCAATGGAAAGAATGAGCTTTCCCAAAAATAGGTGGAACCAAGATTTTGGAGCATTTTTCAAGTCGTTCGTTTTGGACTAAATTTGAGAGAGCCTATATTTTTGGCAGTGCAGCTTAACTTTTCATGATGTTTTTTGGGTCAAATTTGTTTCTATTATGCTCATCATTTATAGACGAATGTCATCGAAGAAAAGAACTTTCCCGAAAATAGGTCGAACTTTGTTATTACAGTGTTTCTGTAGTCATTTGTTTTGCATTAAATTTAGATGGGTGGATATTACCGACAGAGTAGCTCTTCATTCCACCATATATTTTTGAGTGAAATTTCTTTTGATTATGCATAACATTTTTGGACGAAAGCAATGGACAGTATGTGTAGCGCCCCAGAACGCTACCTCAAGGCTTACCACTTCCATACCCTTCCATCGACTTGGCTCCTCACCGCCTTCCATTAGCCTCATCGTCTACATCGTTCGATCCAGTGTTAAACCTACACATCTGAAAAGATAATCCCCAACAGGGGTGAGCTAACAGCTCAGCAAGTTCATCCTCTAAATCTCGCTCAGGATACCAGATACTCTTAGATCGAACCCTAAGCATGCAATTCACAATTCGCAAGATATTCAACCAGGCATAATTCAAAGGAATGGACAATGTAGACACTACGAGGCACAGTTCACAACATTACAACTCAGGCGATCTATAAACATAGACACAGTCATATCAAATCCTTGCCCCAAATTGTGTTTTGAGCCATTCACTTTGGCTCTCACACAATTATTCACCAGAATTACTCTTTCTCTGCCCTTGTCAACCAAAACTCGCATTTAAGGTTCATAGGGACTCAATCTATGGCCACAATTCTACATGACCAGCCCATAAGCATGTAATTTCAACCCATATACAACCCTCAAGTGTCACGACTAGCGACCCAACTTATTAATTGGGTCCGTTTCCACCCCAATTGATCCCAATGCTCAAAATTCAATGTCTAAATCACCTCAAGTCATCCTCTAGATACAAAATCAGCTCAAACAGAATATAATCAGCCTTAAACCGAGTGCGAACAGCGCAGCATATCCTCACACAGAACCATTCACCATAAATATCGCCAAATCCGTCAAATTTTCTAAACCGATCTACCTCGGATCACATCCTAGAGTCAATCCATGAATAATCCAATGCCCTACTCAAGATTTAGAAGTAGAACTCACCTAAACGAAGCTGAAACAGGGCTGAGAAAGCGGCTGGAAGCAGCGATGATTAGCGACGCACGGCGGAGCACAACAACGACGACGGATTCCGGTGGATTTAATCCAAACCGGGGCTGTTCAGGGGCTGAACCGACATCAAAACGAACTAGAAATCATATATTTGACATGGAAATGAGATCTAGGGGCAGCCGGGGTCGATATAAATCAATTAGAGCTAAAACAGAATTTCGGCACCCAGAAAACAGTTTCGTCGACTGATACGAGAAAATACATTTGAAGGGTCAAACGACCTCGGATTGAGGCGATTCAAGTTGGGTTAGAACCGTAAGACATTGAACTACAACATATCCAAAAATTGCGAGAATCCAACTTACAGATTTTTGTCAGTGGCCGGTTGAAGTCTGCAGCCAGAATTTGGAGCCAAATGAGAGAGAGGGAGAAAAGAGAGAAATGGAATGGGAAGCTTGCGTGAGTGAAAAAGAAATGAGGAGAGAGAGTGGCGCTGCTGAGTTTAAGAGAAAGAGAGAGAGGAGCCTTTATTTCTAAAATAATAATAATAATAAGAATAAAATAATAAAAGATCTCGGTACTATTCATCGATTTGACCAAAAGTTGGCAAAGCTTATCCAACTGGTCAAAATGGAGAGCAGTTTGACTGGTCAATCCTCAAAATTCGTGCCAAAATGGGACTGATTGGGACTAGAATCGGTGTGATTTGGCTCAATCGCGAAGGGGAAAATGACTCGAGATGATTTCGGAAAATTCTCTGACTGCGCTAAAATTGCATCTTCACACCCTAGCCAATGAATCTAGAGCAAATCGAGACTCGGACAGAAATTTCTAATTTTTTTGCCTTCTCTCTCACTCCGAAAAATAAGCTAATTTTCAAACCTTCAAGGCGATGTCCAATTTCCCTTGTACTCTCAATCCTGAAAAATCTAATATATTTATCTTACAGACAATGAAATCGGCGATGTCACAGTAGAGCTTCCAAAAGCAGGATGGAACAAGATATTAGAGCCTTTTTCAAGATTCGTTTTGTACAAAATTTGAGGAACTATATGAATGGCAGTGGCAGCTACTACTTTCCACGAATTTTTTCGGGTGAAATTTGTTTGCATATGCAACAGACGTTAATGATGAATGTCTTGGAAGAAAAGAAACCTTCCAGAAAATAGGCGAACTACATATACAACGTTTCCAATTATTTTTTTGCATTAAATTTAGAAGGCGGCATCTACGACGAGTAGAATAACAATTCAATCCCGTTTTAGAGTAAAATTTTTTTGATTATGCAAAAATTTTGGAGGAAGCAGTGGAAAAAAATGAACTTACGACAAATAGGTTGAACCAAAATTTTGGGCATCTTTC
>JAGVVM010015106.1:0-11887 GCA_019149425.1 Psidium friedrichsthalianum | reverse complement strand
TTTACAAGCTCTCCCCAAGGATACCACCGTGCGAACCCAAGAGCGCGAAATAAGTCGCCGCAAAATTATTTTAGGCTAAATTTAAAATTATCCAACCTCAATGTCATTAGTACTAATAGTGCTTAGTTCACGCTTGTTAAGTTAGGAATTCACATACACATAACTTAGATTAAAATGCATTCCTTAAAAAGAAAAAAATTCCAAAAAGAATCAGTTAGCATTGCATAATCATACTTAGAAATCAGGTCAAGGGTTAATGCATTGTATTATTGTTTTTTTCCTAGATAATAAAATGCGGAACCCTTTGTCGCATTAAAATGACTGTCAAGGTTGGTTTTCCGGTTTCAAATTGCTCTGATTTAATCTTGCTTCGAAATGCTGACACCAAGCTCGCTGGCCGCGCCAGACACCTCAGTTATCGAAAAAAAAAAAAAAAACATGCATGACCACCTTTCACATGATAGTGGATTAGGCCTAAAATTGACCAAGGACTGCATACAAAATAATTTGGTAATATAGAGAAAATGTATCGAAAGGGCATATGATTTATCCAGGATACCCAAATCCCTGATCTATGAATCTCTAGTTCACAAAAGTAAAATGCCTAAAATAGATTAGTGGCAACTCCCGAAATAATTAAACTGCAATCGTATGTCTGATTGATACAATTAGAATCCCAAAATCCCCAATTGGTAATAAGGTTAGGAGAGTCTGACGCTATGCGCAAGCTAGTAATTCATTAGCATTCCCTCGGTGGTTGCCATGGGGAAGGTCACGACACGTGATGCTTGCATAATGTGATTGGTATGGGTCGCAAAAAGTGACTATGTGATGCGGCACGAGTACATATTTGAACCACACCAAGATAGTGATTAAATAAAAAAATTCGGTTGATCAATATTCTTCTCCCTTTTTTGGAAGCAAATTATTGAATGAAAGACAATGAGAACCTCACACGTTATAGACCTGCTCATTCGTTCGGGCCCGAGCTTGGAGGGCCACCTTCCTTTTGTTATTTTCAAAAAATAAATTCAAATGGAAAACAAATCAAAAATAATTGCAGGCACCTGGGTTATGTTACTTTACTTTTAACTATAGTTAATACTTTTTTTTTCTCGTGATATTAGAAATTTTTGCTTATTTTATCCTATTAGTGCTGATAAATATAAACATTACAGAGTAAAATATCGTTAAACAAATTCTTGAATAAATTTCGACAGATATAAGGGTAGATTGAGCCTGGAATTATTTGTCCAAGCCATTGATGTTCGACCATAGATTCAGGTCGACCCACACATAAAATTAAAGGCGAAAATGATTCGTTGTTAGAA
The DNA here is from genome assembly GCA_019149425.1 of Psidium friedrichsthalianum. Lineage (NCBI taxonomy): Eukaryota > Viridiplantae > Streptophyta > Magnoliopsida > Myrtales > Myrtaceae > Psidium > Psidium friedrichsthalianum. Next base: position 10,556 of record JAGVVM010015106.1, on the reverse strand, counting down.
TATGCTATGTTCGTAAAAATTAAAAATTACTCATGAAGTAGAATAGTCAATCTGGACATGACAATCAATTATCGTTTCATGTCCACACAATTAACTTTCCAAATGACTAGCCTTAAACACATAAACATGCAATATGCAAACAAATTGCAATCTTCATTCGATATAAAATAAAGTCGGTCCTATTAAATTTTACGGAGTTAATCGCCGCATCAATGAATTCATTTCCCAACATTTCATTAATTCCTTATTCAGTCGCAGGCCCCCCCCCCCCCCCCCAGTAATGATACAGAATTAATGTAACCACCAAGAAGCCAAGAGCCGATTAATGTAGAAAGATAAAGAAATTGGGAAAGAGGAGTGGGGCCCAAAAAAATTAAATAAAATCCCCAAAAAACAGCTAATTTTTGTTAATTCAAAAGAAAATGTATGATAAATTGCCAAAAACTTATAAAGAGCTTTTCGTTCCCAAAAACAGAAAGTTAAAACTTGTCTATTTTCTACTACTAGAAAAAAAAAAGAGAGGGGGGAGAGGGAGGGAGTGGGAGGGGCTTAATACCACAAAAAAACTCGAAGCTAGTACCACTATAATAAATTTATCTCAAAATTATTTTTTTGACCACAAAATATACCAAACTGTGTTATACATATGATAAATGTACCCCAAACAATATAACACCAAAATTTCTCCAAATCGGGTTATACCGTAATAAATTTAGCCAAAACTAGTACATTTGCTTCAAAAATTTATCCTCGTTAATTTTTTTGTAAATTTTACTATCAAATTGTGAATTAAGATGGCACGCGTCAAGTTGAATGGTGTAATTGTGATGCAGGAGAGCCCATCACACTAAGTACATGCTCTGCTTTAATCTTTTTATACTGATAGGACATGACTCATGCGGAAGACTATACGGATCAAATCATCACACAAGTGCAAGCAAGAAAATGGGCACGTGCCTTAACAGGGGCTGGACTTTTTATGGTTTAAGTTAGTGTACGTCAATAATCAGTAAGATCTTCAATAAATTATGAAATTACATATTTTATATATTATAGAAATTTAGTACATTTATAAAAAAAAATTTATCTTTCGTTAATTTTTTGTTAAATTTAACCATCAAATTGTTGAATTAGACGACACGCGTCAGTTGAAGGGTATAATTGTGATGTTCCAGGATGCCATCGCACTAAGTACGTGCTCTACTTTAATATTTTATACATGCATGTGGTATACAATCAAGAAGACTGTGCAAAAAAGCCATCAACGGGTGCAATTGGCCGCCATCATTACGTCCTTTTATATGCGAGGCACACTAATAACCTGCGCTATCATTCAACAAATTATGAAAATAGACGGATAGCGGTTGGTTACGTCTCTTTTAACTAAAGAAGACATTTGGGAAGTAAATCAAAAAGTCCCTACATCTACCACCATTGAAATATGAACAACCCGGTAGAGCATATGGTTGCCAGGGTGCTGCCCGATGAACTCCTCGATCGAACGTTCCATACGAACGAGCTCACCATAGAAGTGGTGAACAACAGGAGGACTCGATATGCTAACGGGCTGAAAGATTAGTTTAAGCAACAAGAGTGATTATATAACTCAGCAAGCAAGCAAGCAGTACACTAGCCAAACAACTAAACTAGTAGTCGCTCAAATAACTAGAAATTTCATATGGAAGATATTAACGAGAATAGACAATCTACTGGCTTAATTTGGATTTGATAGCTTTGCCAAAAAAAAAAAGAAAGAAAGAAAGAAAGAAAGAAAGAGGAGGTTTAAGTCTTACAAAGACTAAGTTTCGAACTCTCGCACGCCATAGTGTTGGCTCAATTTCTAGACACAACACTTGAAAGAACGTAATTTAGAAGAGTTTCGTAAAACACGTACTTTCGTTTTGTTTGCACTTCAGATTTTGCGAGGCACCAATCAAGTTCCTATACTTTTAAGTTTTCTAATCAAGTCCTTCTATTTACACCAAATGTCTGATGAAGTCCCTCAACTCACAGTTTGGCCAAATCCAATTGATGAGGCTATTGGAGGAAGCTGAAGAGTAACGTGAACCAAATACTGCCTACATGAACATCCACCGAGAGGCCTTAGATAGTGAATCGATTAACTCTTTTTAACTTTTATTTTCATGCTGCCACCAACTCACAATCTATGGTGGGTGTATATGTAGGCAATATTTATTCCACGTCGCGCTTCTAACGGACAAGTCAATTGGATTTAGTTGGGTTTCATGTCGGAGGGACTTGATTAGAAAAATTGAGAGTATAGAAACCTGATTAGAAACGTAGTGAAAGTAGAAGGGGTAAAAGGAAAAAAAAATTAAAAGGAAATGAGAGAGAGATATGCACCGGCCTTTATTAAGTAAATGTGGCAAGCTTTTTGGCAAGACATTTAAATTAGACTAATTAGCCAAGGTCCAATAAACTAAATCTATTGGATCCACATGCAAAGGTTGAGATGGACCATCATCAAGATAACAAATTAGGTCTCTGGATACAAAATTCAATTAAATCCAACTAATGTCGCCGTCAGAGAAGCCGAAGAGTAACAAGAATTAAATATTGCTTACGTGGACACCCATCAAAAGGCTGTGGATAGTGAATGGATTAAAATTTTATTCTCCCACCAATTCTCTATCAACTATGGATCTTTACTTAGGCAATATTCAATTCACGTCACGATTAAGTAAATTGGATCTAGCTAGATTTCATGTCAAAGGGACTTGTTAAAAAATTGAAAGTATGGGGTCTTGAATGGCAAAGTAGTGAAAGAATAAGGACAAAAAGTAGAAAAAATTTCAAGAGAGAGAGAGATGCATTGGCCTTTATTCAGTAAATGTGTGAAGCTTTTTGACAATACATTTAAATTGGGCTAATGGGCCAAGGTTCAATAAGAAATTAGACATTTAAATTGCAGAATTTGGAAATTTGCTTCGCCATTATTGCGATTCTGTACGAAACACCTCCACAACTTCTCCGATAGACATCTGGCCAGTCCGCAACGATGGACACGATCAACCATCATAATCAGCCTTAGCTTCTTCATCTTCCTAAACAAGTCTACATTCAAGATCAAGTCTTCTACATCAATCTTGCCTAGTCTAATTCCTTCTGTCGCATCCAATCCCTAATAGAGTGAAACAGAAAATAATTATGCATGTTAGACGTGCTTTGAAAATTATTAGGCATGTCGAAATAGGCCATTAAAATGACATTGTCGTCTTATGGAACCTTGACGAAGGGTAAATATATAGGTTTGGATTTTTATTTTTGCAACAAAAAGTTTATGATAAATGTGTCACAATGATCATAATTAATGTCAAGATAAATATGTCATAGTGGATGTGGTTTGGAGTTTTTGGTGGTTTTTTCCCTAAGCATAAAGTGTTTTTGATTCCATCTTGCTAGCTCAAATAAGCGATAATTGAAAGGATCAAAATAAATAAATATATATATGTATGTGTACACTCACATACCTCTTATCATTCTCTATTTCACTGGCCATCACCACCATCGCCTTTGACGGTCCTATTGCCACCTCTCTCTATCTCCGGTCGACCATGGCATCCTCGGTCAGGGCCTCTGCTGAGGACGCAACAAATATGGGCGACGTCTATTGAGAAGTTTGCGGCCACGGCGACGGCAAAATGCCACCTCAAGACAGAGATAGAGTGAGGGTCAGGGTTGCCAAAGGACTAGGAGGGCAGGGCAAGGGGCAAGCTCCCTATCTTCTTAGGTAATTTCCAGAAAGTGAAAATCACACATTCATAAGAATTGTATTATGTGAACGTACGTGTTATAATTTCTGTAAAAACAATACCTGATGCCTTTATGGATGCATTTGATTCGACTTTTGGGGAAAACCTTTGGAAAAAGGCAAAGCCCTTTGGCCTAAAAAGGCTAGCTGAAATGCCAAAATTATTTGGTAAACTGTAATTAAAAGTTATTTTGGTAAGCAACTTTGGGAAAATGCCATTTAATAAACACGTGAAAGGCAACCAATTTAAGTTTTAAATTTTACCTGTTTAAAATTGAAATAAAAAACAATGATGTTAACTTTTGTGTTTTCACGTTGAGAGTAATGCAAAAGACACATACTCACAAATTAATTTTTATTTTTTTGGTCGAACTATTAATAAACTAGTTAGAATCTTCCAATTCTTTTTAAAAAGCCTAAGACTTGCTCAATTTCTAAACGACGCGAGGAATGGGCACGGTTTAAACTTCTCGATAACCCGTATGGAAATTTTAATTAAGTGATGATACACTAAGCTCTTATAGTAAGTACATAATAACCAAAAGTTCGAGTAGAGTCGATCGGGACAAACACAAATAAAGATTGCAAGTGTAATTCTACCGGAAGCTTCGCGAGTAATTTACATAAAATCGCAATTGAACAACAGTAATCGCCGGTTGGGAATTAAGATCCCTGCGGCGCCAACCATGTACGGGCGTTACCAGCTTCCAATGCTTCCATTCTCTCTTTTTCTTTTTCAGAGAAAAATTTCAAACGTACAAATGGAAGAAGCGCATAGATGAATCTAACGAAATGAGCAAGGATGAATCAGGGAAAAGAAGCCACACCCGAGTAATCTAAATAAGTGCAATGCTAAAAGAATGAAATCCACGGTAATAATTGAAAAGACAACGATCTAAATATAACTTTGAAAATCATCAGACTCCGTCTTTCTACCACATGCAACAGTAAGTTCCAGAACAAACAGAAACACGTAGGCGAAATTAATCTAACATACTTACTAAAGACACAAGGAACACCAAAATTTGTGTACTCTTCAGTGTTCTTCACAACAGGTTTCACTTCTTTGCCTTCTTTGGTACCCTGAACAAGATCAGCCCCTCGAAGCGAGACTTGCCACTTTCCTTCATCTGCAGGAAGTAGTCTCTGTCATTCTTAGAGAATCGGTTGGACATATTCACTATGTTTTCATCTAAAATGTTAGTAATTGCCAAACGATATTCGTGAACATGGAAAGGAAAAAGCTAATGCCTTGATCTTTACTATGACCAGACAATAAAAGCAGCAAATTCAAATCACTTTCAGCAAACTCAAACATGCAGAACAAGAGACAGTACCAACTCCATTAACAATAAAAGAAAGAGCTTCAAACCTTTATGAAATCAAAAGTACAACGTCTAAAGAGAGAATGAAAATTGGGCTCTTTTGCTTCAACTTTCTTCAACGCCCAAAGAACTCTGATATGAAATCAGAAGCACCAAAGACGTATCTAGCGGACGAAACCCCGCCATGGTAAATGCTAACACAGTGAGATCGACAAACACAAGGTATCTATCCACAAGCATCGAAGCTGTAACGAGCGACTATTCATCTCATAGGACAGATCTTTAAAGCTAGTTGATCAGGATGACAGAACTGACAAGTGGTTAACAAATTGGGAGGCACCGACCAATCGCTGTGAAATTTATGGAATTTGGGGTCCTTTCGGAGTTTGCACAGCAGCAGAAAATATGTTTATTCGGCTTGCACATGCAGATAAAGTTTCACAAGCTTGAATTAAGATTAGTACCATCTAGGATATCCAATATTTCTGGTAATTTTCTCCATGATTTTAGGTTTATCAAAACAAACAAAAGTCATCATCAGCCTAAGTACAATTTTTGGCATCATCTTGTATGTAGCTACCATATATGGTCTATGCAAGTGGAGAGCTATCAAAAGAGGTATGCATAACCACATCTAAGAAACTAAGAAACTATCAACAGACCGAATGAGGCACCATCCCAACAAGCCAAACAAACATAAACAAAACATTGAAAACAAGCACCAGAATCAGAAAACAAACAATATGCTAGATAAGAGAACTAAGTTGAAGGGCAAAAAGGAAGGCTTTGAAAGGACTCACTACCCAACTCAAGCTAAAACAAAAATCAACAGTAAAAAATTGGGGACCTACTATATCTTCACCCATCACCATGACCTATACCAGTTCCTTTTGGACTCTTTCACCCACTTGTAAAATGGATCCCAATAATGGCAACCTAATGTTTTCGTGGTATCCTTCAAGGATGATCAATTCTTCTGCAGGAAGACCAGTTTTTTTTTTTTTTTTTCACCCCCATGCCATCAATCGGCTTATACCAACTGAAACCAAAAAAGGTCCACCTCTCACAAGCACAGTCTCCCATTTCAAATTTAACACCCAGACAAATCAACAAATGTCCTCTGTCTCGTGGTCTCTTAGCTAAAATCTGAAATAATTCAGAAACAAGAAGCACACAACTAACCACTAAATAACGCAAAGACACACCAAAAGGGAGCTCACTATAGCAAAACCTAGCAAATCCAAGTCAACCACGCACCGGTGATGACCAAATTTATCAAATGAAAACTCCGAATCTAACTCAGACGTTGAACACGAACCCAGAAGCACTTGGAGCAGCTGCGAAAACCCTCGAGGCTCGTTGGACAGCAAAGTCGAAGGTGTCTGATCACGAGTCTGATCGGGTCAGTCGCGTTGGCCTGTCCTTTGTCTCTGTACGATACTCCCTGTGCTCGGCCAAGCTCTATTCTGCCCGGGTCTGCTCGGGGGAGGGACTCACGCGAGGGAGGATGAGAATGGAACGATGGAACTTGGAGGAGGAGAGTGAGAGCAAGCGTTGGGCGGAAGGGAGGCAACGAAGAAGAGAATCAAAAGAAATCTAGGCTTTTTGTTTTAAAGGGGTAAGTTGGGAATTATGATGATTGAGCGAGGATGAAATGGGAAATCGTAAAATTTCATTAACCCCAAGCCCAGCAGCATGCCGAGAAAGCCAAAATGCCAAAGCTGGTCGGAGGCTGCCTTGAAAATGCTAGGATTCTCCAAATAGGTTTCCCATAATACTTACCAAACACACTTGTTTTTGCCTAAACCCCTTTAAAGGTCCAAAGGGCTTTGCAAATGTGGCTCTCAAACGCAGCCTACAAACACCAACTCTGAGTGTGTTTGATTCGGCTTTTAAGAAAAGCTTTTAAAAAAATACATAGGCCTTTAGACTAAAAGGATTTGATGAAATGCAAAAGCTCTTTGGTAAACTGTAATTGAAAAATACTTTAGAAAGCAGCTTTGGAAAAAATTTATTTGGTAAACATAAATTTGAAATGTCTTCCGATGTGATTAATTTTAATTTTTAAATGCAATTTGTTTAAAATTAAAAAAAATGTTACATATGGACAAGTTCATAATTAAAAAATCACATCAAAGTGGATATCTCAACTAAAAATAGAGCAATTGCACTATAATAAACATGGTCGCATATGTCTCGAGGAAAAAAATACGTTATCCTTGAATACTGCAAAACTTCTTATTTCTTAAAGTTGTTGCATTTGATCACATAAACGTGTTGTGTCAGCAAATATAATTCATTTGAGGCATTCGAATATTTATTTATATCACAGAGTCAACTGAATATCCATAACATTTCCTATCATCAGAAATATACTTAACGAATTGCTCTTTCAATCGAGCACTTCTCTGAACAAGAAAGAAATAGCAAAGCATTCCAAACTTGCTGAGGATCACATCCAGCAAAGCTCACAGACAATGAATTTCTTTCGTAGAGGACCGATTCGATCCCTTTGAATGGTTATATGCTCCATGAGATCAACTATCTGAATGCCCATCAAGCTGGACTTGTGGATATGCAAACTTCGTGCCTCATAGAGATACCCATCTAGTTTTGTCATTGTGGCGCCATCGTACACTGCAACAAAAATCACAATCCTCAGCTTCCAAAACCATTGTAAGAGTTTATGATAATACACTGTCTAAGTTTGACATCGAAGGCTCTTCGATTCAATATATCAAAACCGCCAATGCCAAAGCATAAATGGTGGCATTATACGGAAACCTTCTCTCTTGCCAGCAGCCATTCATATGGATTTCATCAGTAGTAAATAAGAACCACAACAGATTTCAAGTGAAAAAACTTGTAGAAAAGGCAATACATCACTTCAAAAGAAAGATTTCAACCAATTTCAACCAATTTCTCTCTATGTTTTATCATTCCTCTAAATTGTGTCATTGCATTAACCAAATTCTGACATACAAAAGAAAGAGAGTTGAATACAATCCTCTCGCTTTAATAAAAAATAAAGGAACTAGCATCAAACAAAGCACAGTCTCATAATTCATCAACTCAGACTTGCATAAAGGCAATACCCCAAATATTTTGGCAAATGCAAGCGCAACATGTTGAACATCTTTCTACCAAAATACCACAATAATGCCACAAAGTTGTCAAAACAAAGTAAAACTAAGGGCAGCTAATCTAAGGTAGCTGCAATACTGCGAATTACACGAAACATCTGCACCCAAGGCAGACAAAATGACAGTTTTATTTCTCCAATACAACTAAGACAATCCCAAATTTTACAACATCGCTGATAACATCAGTAAGCAGACTCTCCCAATCTACTTCTAGATACCTTGCACTCTTCCATCTCCATAAAAAATTTTGTATTGCTTGAGCAGTAATATCCTCAATCAAGCACAACATCAAAAGTACCGTTTGCTGCCAAAAACAAAAACAGCTGTTCAGGCTCTCAAAAAACAATGAACTTGCCCTCCTTCAAGCTCTCCAACACCGACCCAATAAGCATTGAACATCAGTGTCTCCCTGGAACGGACAACTTCATCATTCACAAAAATCCTGCATTCCAACAGCAGTTCACTGCCATCATACAACACTACTTGTCATATATCTGACCATAATCAAGGCATGGGACTAATCTACTGAGAACAAGCTCAACCACGGAGAGTATTACAACCAAAAGCACAGAACAGGACAATCCATGATGATAGACATATTCATAATCCTAAGCAGCATCGAGTTATGCCATTCAGTAAGATTGAGCAAGCTAAATTCGGGGAAAGACTGTAACGGATCGATTGCTACTGCATTTTGAAATAGACGAGCTAATCAAACCGAATCATGTCCAAGACATTGAACGTAACTAAATTGCTGATCGGGCTGAGTTGGACATTAGTGGCAGAGATTAGTAGTGAGACCAAAGGTACCTTGTCCGTGAATTGCGAAGACAGAGGAAGCCATCGCGATAGACCTTGCGCTTCAGCTTCAGCTTCAGGTGCTTTGTGAAGTTGACGTTCCATTTCTTCGAAGCTTCCATGGTCGTCACATTCAGGCACGGTAATGCGGGGGTGCGCTACCTCGGCAAACCTCGCGACAATAGATCTGCTACGGGGGTGCGACCGTAGAACAGGTGATTGGCGAAGAACATCAACCAGGCCACCAAGGCGTGCAGGCAAGCGATGTCACTAGCTGATCTGCGTTCATGGGCGAACGAAGAGAGGCGAGCGAGCTGCGTTTCACCAGGGGAGCGCGTGAGCGAAGCGTAGCAAGAGAGAGATAGGCGACAGATGCAAGGGTTTTTAGGTTAAAAAAGGGTAAAAGCAGAATTATGTAGACTCAGTGAGGGCAAAATTGGAAATTAAAAATATTCATTAACTTGTTCTAGCCGAAGCAGGTAAGAGCGAGCCTTTGAGTTAAAGGCCTTTAGAAAATGGGCTCTTCAAAAAATAATTGCGAAACACTCTAGCATTCGGCCGAGGGACTTTATTGCCCAAAGAGCTTTGCACAGTGGGTTTTCCAAACGCAGGCTCTGAGCCTACCTTGCTGTACATGCTTCGGCTCTTCCGAATTGTTCAGTGACTTCAAGATTCGGGCCGCAAGGTCCTCGATCCTTCAGCTCAGTTCTATGCAACTGCAAGCACCAGAAGGTGTGTCCGGTCGTTAGGTCTAGTCAACCAGAAGATCCGGCAAACCCTTTAATACTCCTAACTACATTGATGAAGTATGGCTCGGATACCATAAACTTGAAAAGTACACTTAGAAGAAGGCAGATCTTAGAAAGGAAAGGGTTGGTACGTGTTAGTAACAGGCCAGCATAAAAACTGCTCCAAGTGTTCGCAAAGCATTCTCCATTTTTGGACTGTGTGGAGTCTCCTGCTGAAACCCTTTTCGCCTGGCCAACTTTCTCCTCGAAAAAGTCCGATGCTCTCGCAGCTTCTCGCGTCGATGCCCAGGAAAATGGGCAACACCTTCAGCCCACACCTTTCATGCATTGGAGGATCCTCACCACCTCGTCAAGGCACCTGGTGAGGAATGGAAAATTCAGGAGAGATGCCACGCAGCGCTCTTGACTGCTCGATCGCTCTGTTAATCGCTGGCGGAACTTTGACCCCTGCATCCATTGTAAAATCAACGAACGTTCTTATCCCCCTCCGGTCGAGAGCACTCTTGAGATGGCTTCAAAGGGTGGAGTGTGTCATCACGTTTGTAACTAATGAATGTGTCGTAAATCGTAGAGGAGGCCAGACCTGTACCCAGGGGGAATACGTTGTTGAGATCTGAAGAGATGTATGAGAGGCGGATTAGAAGACTAGGAGCACATTGTAAAGTCTTTTTTGTTTTTTAATATATTTTTTTTAAGGTTAACTTCAAGTACATCACTTTCCAAGAGATGGAAGAGAGAGGAAGGAATGGGGTTTCGAACAAATAATCGG
>JAGVVM010015103.1:0-16491 GCA_019149425.1 Psidium friedrichsthalianum | reverse complement strand
AACACTTGACCAGTAGAAAAGTGGCTAAAACCAGCTCCGCGAAGGTTTTCATGGCCTTTGATCTCGGACCTCGAGCACAATAAACGGAAAATTGAACATTGGTGTGTCCTACTCTATGTGGGGAACAGTATTAACAAAATAACAACCAAAACACACAAAAGCATGAGGAAATCTTACCTCGAAATCCTCCCGAGAAGCCTGGTTTGAAAATTCATGCTACAATTTCCATGGGTGAGCCAGTTGCTTCCCAGGGTCATGGAAAGGTATTGAAAGAGACTTTGGCTGAGCGGTTCAACTTGTTTTGGAATGTTGGGCTTGAACCCAAGTCCTGTAAACAGGTTACACGCCCAAATTTAGGCCCAAAATCTTTCACATGGGTGTCATACAAGAGAAGTCGCTTGATCCAAATGAAATTAGTAGCACGGGGTTTCAAATGCACCAACTAGCTCAGAAATTGGTAGACGTACTCATCACAAAAGCATTGCAAGGCTATATGCAAGACTAGCTACTCGGGAAGGGTGGAAAACTCACCTGGTCAATGATCCTAGAGGTAAACGACTACAAGGAAACAGTTTCAAGCAAGAGAAATTTATTCAATAGTTAACGATGATCACGTTATCAGCTTATGTGGCGTGCGTGGCCCATTAAAATATTGACATGTTTATGAGGAGTGACATGCAAGCTTTTTCCCTTGGAGGCTACCACATTAATAAAAAGGAGATTGACACAAGCAACATTAAATCTCTCTCTCTCTCTCTCTCTCTCTCTCTCTCCTCTCTCCCTCCTCTTTTACATTTGAAAGATGGACTTTCTAGTTCCAGCCCTCTTTTCGTTTCCATCATTTCTTCCATTTCTCTGTCCTTGCTCACCTCAAACCCTCCTCCTTCATTCCTGTCACTTATTGGCCTCTCGATTTCTGGCTGTTGAGTTCTTTTTTTTCCTCACGAATAGCTCCGTTTTGGAACTGAAGCTCTGGGTCCGATCAAGTCTCCATCGCCTCTTGGAATTACGGAGCCTGCTTCCACGCCATGGAAATGATCCCCCCCCCCTCCCAAAAAGAAACCAACATATATTAAGCTATTAGCCAAGATAGATTAGGGTTGGTAGGAGAGAGTGTTTAAACCGGAGCGTCAAATGTGGTCTGTGCGGAGTCTTTTTCAATTTGCAGCTGTCAGAGGAGAGAAAAAAGAAAGGCTCGATTTTGTTTTCCAACTAGTACACATCACTCGACACGTGCCGTCATTTGAGTGGCGCAACTATGCCATATAGGTTATCACTTGATCATCACTAACCACTAAATAATCTCCTAGGTAGTATAGGGAGTCTTCGTCGAGGCTCCTCAAGCTTTCTGTCTCTCTCACTCAGCTCACCACTGTGCTCGCTCAATTTTCGTTCGTCGCCAACTGTTTCTGCCCCCTTGCAAAACATCGCACTAGCCCTTTATCCTCGTCTTTGGCTATGAATTACCGCCCTCCGAGACTCTAGTTGATCAATTCCTATAGCTGGTCACGTCTCCGTCCCTCGGAACCAATCATGCGCCATTTTGTCTGCAAGTTCCCCTATAAACTGCCCTTGTAGTCTGCTTCCTGCGGCGGCGTTATCTTCTTCCGACATCTGCGCGCGCCAATGGGAGAAGAAGAAGGTGATCTGGGCCGGTCTTGCTTCGCGGGCTTGATGGGAGGAAGGAGTGCTGGACCAAAGAAAATAAAAGGAAAAGAGAAAGTGGGCTTGCACGGCTCAGGCCCACTTCACAAGAGAAGTCAGGCATAGGTCGAGTCGCCAGCGTGGATCCGGGCCGATCCACCTTCATTTTTTTCATTTTTATTTTCAATAAAATAAAAATAAATGATAAAAAAAGTAATTTCTATTTTCCTAATTTGCAATAAAATAAGAATGAGGGAAAATTCATTTTAGGCATTTTTTATTTTAACGGGACTAGCAAATTAGGTGTCAATAGATTTATTCCTGCCCCCTCCCTTTGTCATCCTAAAAACATGCCAAGAGCCACTTCTTGTTCGGGCCCTCTAACCCCGACAATCACTCTTCGCCTCGTCAGATCAGGTCATTACGATTAAGGACTGGGAATTTCCTTTTATCGAATGTTTCTTTTGGTTCGATAGAATTGAACTGCAATGTTACTTATGGCCCAAATCGAAGATTAATTTACCTCTTGAAGGTTTATATGCAGCAAGATGTAGTCTTCACAATTCACATCTGAAAGACGTGGATTGTGTTCTAAATTTCTAAAACTTTGCTTAGTTTAAAGCTCTATGATGACCTAAGTAAATGATAAGTTGGAAATTGAAGTTTTTGGATTTTTATTCAATTTGTGTTGTTTATATGAATATTCAGGGAGAGGCCATGTCTCCTTGAGGAGGATATCATCAAGGAATTCTCGCATAGATTAAAACTGTGAGGATTAGTTATATTCATGGAGTTGCATTGTGCACATGGACATGGAAAGGGATCTAAGAATTACGAGAAAAAGACTCTACAAATGTCATAATTATCGTATGTCGCTTACTTTAGTGGCAAAATATTTTTTCAGATCACTTAAGTACCTCAATTCAATAAATTCACTTATTTGGATCGCTTGAAAGGGTTTGAAATTTGTTGATTATAGGATGGATGTGAGAAGATTGAGAATGCATTTTCGAAAAAAGAAATGACATCTAAGAAACAAGCGCGCAAATTTACTGAATTGAGGTACTTATAGTTTTGTAAACAAAAGTATGTTTCTGGTCATTGCATAAAAACTCAGGCATGTTTTTGTTATTTTCCATATAATAAGCTTTGTTATCCTACTTGATCATCTCTCTGTCTCTCACATGGAAGTATGGTTGAATCAAATGGACTCGATCAAAAGTCACCCGTGGCGTCACGACCTTGGAACATGGGTGCATACACCATGGTCGACCTCAAATCAAGGTCGCAACCACTATGACAGTCCTCCCTTATCCCAGATGTGGCCTATGAAGAGAAAACTATAGCCGGAGAGAGAGAGAGGATTTGCAAATGGATGCATATGAGAGAGGGGTCAACCCGAGATGAAGAGAGAGAAATGGGACTAAGACGGCGGCGGCGGCGGAGACATCGATGGGCCTTCAAGACGATGAAGGTGATGGCCAAAAACGGTGGAGGGTATTGATAGAGCTAGTTCGAGAGTTTGGGTGTGTAGATGTTGCGAGGCTACGGCTGTGGGATCTTTACACTAAGCACAATCAGGTCATTTTGTGGGATTGAGGTATGTAATTTGTAGGCTTTGAAAAGAGAGATTTTTTGGTCCTGGCTGAAATGGAGGCATGTTTTTGGCAATTTCTCCAATCTTCAATGATGAAGTATTCTCTTATCCTGTGCACTTTTTTTTTGGTCTTTTCTTTTTTCTTAATGAAGGAGATTGGGATCAGGATCGTCATACGATTTTTAGCTGAGAATATACATTCGCAAAATTGAACTTTTCTTTAGTAAAAGTAATTTTGAATATTTCAAATTGAAAAGAAACATAAAAAACTCTTTCGCCCCATTCTAAGTGTTTCGCATGGGCTTGACCCGGTCCAATTTTTTGGGTCAGAACCCCGGTCCAATTCAACTACTTGAACTCCTGCAAATGAAAGCCCATGCCAAAGCCTTTGTCTTTTGGGCCATTCATGGTTTCACTGTTGGATCTACAACTCCATCTTCTCGAGCGCTTATCCAAGTAAGCATCGGCTTCGTCTTCTTCGTCGCGATTCTGAAAATGCCCGTGGTTCGTCAGAGTTGAGCTATGGCGCTCGCACCATTTCCGCCACCGAATCGCTCCTATCCTTCCACTCGCGCCCTCGCTCACTCTCCTCCTCTTCAACTTCTCCCCCTTCGGCGAAGCTCCGGAGTTGTCCGGTTCAGAACTCGTTGCTCGCACCAATCGGTTCAGTCCGAGACTCAACCGACCAGAGTTCCCTTCGACGCGGGGAGAAAGAAGCGGAAGCCGAAGCCGAGCTTCTTCGAGCAAATCCGCGGCAAGTGGACGAGCAAAACCGATTCGGACCGAGAGAGGTTCCCTTGGCAGGTAGAGGAGCGAGAGCCACCGCGAGGACAGCGCGAAGACGAAAGGTTGGTGAGCCAGGAAGTATCTGATAAAGCCGTTGAAATATCATCTGAGCGTGAGCGTAGTAATGTTGATCCGCCGGTGACAGATGGCGTGGTGCGTGCTGTTTCAGTTAATCAGTCTACGTTGCCTCCGTGGGTGGTTCATGGATATAAAGCCTCCCCACAACCCATCTGCGACGATGAAAGCGAAGCTTCGAGATTAGGCTCGGAGGGAGGGGAAATTAAGGAGGTTAGGGAGCGTTTGGATGATGGCAAGGTTGTTAGAGCTGGCAAGTCAATCAGTGGAGTTGATTTTGGCGGGAAGTTTGATACAGAAGATGATGAATGGGAGGAATTGTCTGCAGTTGCTCCTCAACAAGGTGTAAATATATCAATCGCCTTTAAAGGATTGAGTGTGAGTGACGTTTTGTCCGATGATGAGGATCATCAGGAGAATGTTGAATTTGAGAAGCTTGGCGTTTCTGGTGACAGTGGTAATAAGGGTTCAGTGGACTTACCATGGAAGAGAGAAGGAGATGGAAGGAGGAAGCAGAGCAATGTGGATTTGGCGGAGAGAGTAGTTCCGCAACATGAGCTCAGGAGGCTCAGGAAAACTGCTCTGAGGATGGTGGAGAGGACGAAAGTTGGGGATGCAGGGATTACTCAGGCTTTGGTGGATTCTATACATGAGAAGTGGAGAGTGGATGAAGTGGTGAAGTTGAAGTTTGAAGGTGCCCAATCTTTTAACATGAAAAGAACCCATGAAACTTTGGAGGTTAGTGCTGGTCTCTTCTTTGCTTATGGATTAGTAAGTAAATGAAACTTGAATCTTGATGAGCCTGGAACTTTCATGAGCTTGCTGATTGCTTGCATGCATCTTAAGTGCTGTATTTGATATCTGGAGTGGATATTAAATCTTGACTGCAAAGATGTAATCGCTTGCATAAATCTTGATTGGGGTTAGAGACTAGAGAGTGTATTTTAATCATGATCCGTTGGTGCACTGAGATAATGAGCCTCTAATACACTTGCCTTATCAGAGTAGGACTGGAGGCTTGGTTATATGGAGATCTGGAAGTTCAGTAGTGTTGTACCGAGGGATGGCCTATAAGCTTCCTTGTGTCCAATCGTACAGCAAAACATTACAGGCCAGTATAAGTTCTCTGAAAAACGAGGACATTTCCAGTGATGTTTTTCATAGTGGAGGAGGGACAGAGTTTTTCAAAAACCAGGACCGAATTTTATGTGGTTCTGCAGAACATACGAAGGATCTATCTAAGAAAGAACTCGTGGATATGAATGATCTTAACTATTTATTAGATGAGTTGGGTCCACGGTTCAAGGATTGGTCAGGCTGTGAGCCAGTTCCAGTTGATGCTGACTTGCTCCCTTCAGAGGTTCCTGGATATAAAACTCCATTTAGGCTTCTTCCTTATGGGGTTGGACATTGTCTGAGAAACAAAGAGATGACCATGTTTCGTAGACTTGCAAGAACGATGCCTCCGCATTTTGCCCTGGGTATGTGCGCATCAATGGCAATAAATTGGGTGCTTTTCTGCCATTGCCAAATTTTGACCGACGAACTGATTTGATTATGCTATGACTCAAAATTGTTCTAAACTAATCCTACTTTTTTGTAGGAAGAAACAGAAAGCTGCAAGGTCTTGCTAAGGCCATGGTAAAGTTGTGGGAGAGCAATGCTATCGCAAAAATAGCAATTAAACGTGGCGTGCCAAATACTTGCAATGATAGAATGGCTGAAGAACTGAAGGTTCGACAATCTATATAGGTTGAGCTTTTAGCATATATATACATATATATGGAGCTAATGATTGTCAAAAATGGGTGTTCTGTTGCTTTCATCGAGCACAGAACCTTTCAAAGTTTGTACTTTATTTGATTTGCTTGACGGGAAGAATTACCAACTCTTTGCCATAGAGTGGTAGTTCGACGAACTCATTATTTTTCAAGCCCACAGGACAATGCTCAATTTTCTATTTCGTCACTGAACATCGAATATGTAATTGTTATTGCTATGGTAAAACTCAGCCAAGGTTAGTGTGTCACCATTCTGGGACATACTTGTGTAGAGCGTTGTGAGGAAGTGGTTATGCAAGTTCTTATTTATCCAGCCATTGTGCTCCATTCTTATTCTTCTGGCATTATGGTAATATCAACTTCTTTTGGCGTTGCATATTACTGTCCTTATTGTTTAGGTAAGGAAAATTCCGTGCTCTTGTTATTGATTTTGCGCCATTCTGCTTGCAGAATTTAACTGGGGGAACACTACTCTCTAGGAACAAAGATTATATTGTGTTTTACAGGGGCAATGATTTCTTGCCTCCGGTGGTGGTAGAAGCACTGAAAGAAAGAGCAAAACTAGCAGATGTCCAGGCAGATGAGGAAGACCAAGCACGTCAGAGGGCCTCAGCTGCAATTGATTCAAAATTAAAAGCTTCTAAAAGCCCACTTGTCGCTGGCACTCTTACTGAAACTCTGGCAGCAACCTCTCGGTGGGGAACTGAATTAAGCAGCAAAGATGTTGAGCAAATGCGTAGAGATGAATCACTCAATAACCATGCTTCACTCTTGAAATATCTTGAGAAGAAACTTGCTCTTGTAAGTTACAAGATTGAACGAACTTGTGCTATAAAATAGCACAATTTCCTTAATTATCTTGTAACTTACAAGAGCAAGTTTTCTCAAGATATTTCAAGAGTGAAGCATGGTTATTGAGTGATTCATCTCTACGCATTTGCTCAACATCTTTGCTGCTTAATTCAGTTCCCCACCGAGAGGTTGCTGCCAGAGTTTCAGTAAGAGTGCCAGCGACAAGTGGGCTTTTAGAAGCTTTTAATTTTGAATCAATTGCAGCTGAGGCCCTCTGACGTGCTTGGTCTTCCTCATCTGCCTGGACATCTGCTAGTTTTGCTCTTTCTTTCAGTGCTTCTACCACCACCGGAGGCAAGAAATCATTGCCCCTGTAAAACACAATATAATCTTTGTTCCTAGAGAGTAGTGTTCCCCCAGTTAAATTCTGCAAGCAGAATGGCGCAAAATCAATAACAAGAGCACGGAATTTTCCTTACCTAAACAATAAGGACAGTAATATGCAACGCCAAAAAGAAGTTGATATTACCAAAATGCCAGAAGAATAAGAATGGAGCACAATGGCTGGATAAATAAGAACTTGCATAACCACTTCCTCACAACGCTCTACACAAGTATGTCCCAGAATGGTGACACACTAACCTTGGCTGAGTTTTACCATAGCAATAACAATTACATATTCGATGTTCAGTGACGAAATAGAAAATTGAGCATTGTCCTGTGGGCTTGAAAATAATGAGTTCGTCGAACTACCACTCTATGGCAAAGAGTTGGTAATTCTTCCCGTCAAGCAAATCAAATAAAGTACAAACTTTGAAAGGTTCTGTGCTCGATGAAAGCAACAGAACACCCATTTTTGACAATCATTAGCTCCATATATATGTATATATATGCTAAAAGCTCAACCTATATAGATTGTCGAACCTTCAGTTCTTCAGCCATTCTATCATTGCAAGTATTTGGCACGCCACGTTTAATTGCTATTTTTGCGATAGCATTGCTCTCCCACAACTTTACCATGGCCTTAGCAAGACCTTGCAGCTTTCTGTTTCTTCCTACAAAAAAGTAGGATTAGTTTAGAACAATTTTGAGTCATAGCATAATCAAATCAGTTCGTGGTCAAAATTTGGCAATGGCAGAAAAGCACCCAATTTATTGCCATTGATGCACACATACCCAGGGCAAAATGCGGAGGCATCGTTCTTGCAAGTCTACGAAACATGGTCATCTCTTTGTTTCTCAGACAATGTCCAACCCCATAAGGAAGAAGCCTAAATGGAGTTTTATATCCAGGAACCTCTGAAGGGAGCAAGTCAGCATCAACTGGAACTGGCTCACAGCCTGACCAATCCTTGAACCGTGGACCCAACTCATCTAATAAATAGTTAAGATCATTCATATCCACGAGTTCTTTCTTAGATAGATCCTTCGTATGTTCTGCAGAACCACATAAAATTCGGTCCTGGTTTTTGAAAAACTCTGTCCCTCCTCCACTATGAAAAACATCACTGGAAATGTCCTCGTTTTTCAGAGAACTTATACTGGCCTGTAAAGTTTTGCTGTACGATTGGACACAAGGAAGCTTATAGGCCATCCCTCGGTACAACACTACTGAACTTCCAGATCTCCATATAACCAAGCCTCCAGTCCTACTCTGATAAGGCAAGTGTATTAGAGGCTCATTATCTCAGTGCACCAACGGATCATGATTAAAATACACTCTCTAGTCTCTAACCCCAATCAAGATTTATGCAAGCGATTACATCTTTGCAGTCAAGATTTAATATCCACTCCAGATATCAAATACAGCACTTAAGATGCATGCAAGCAATCAGCAAGCTCATGAAAGTTCCAGGCTCATCAAGATTCAAGTTTCATTTACTTACTAATCCATAAGCAAAGAAGAGACCAGCACTAACCTCCAAAGTTTCATGGGTTCTTTTCATGTTAAAAGATTGGGCACCTTCAAACTTCAACTTCACCACTTCATCCACTCTCCACTTCTCATGTATAGAATCCACCAAAGCCTGAGTAATCCCTGCATCCCCAACTTTCGTCCTCTCCACCATCCTCAGAGCAGTTTTCCTGAGCCTCCTGAGCTCATGTTGCGGAACTACTCTCTCCGCCAAATCCACATTGCTCTGCTTCCTCCTTCCATCTCCTTCTCTCTTCCATGGTAAGTCCACTGAACCCTTATTACCACTGTCACCAGAAACGCCAAGCTTCTCAAATTCAACATTCTCCTGATGATCCTCATCATCGGACAAAACGTCACTCACACTCAATCCTTTAAAGGCGATTGATATATTTTCACCTTGTTGAGGAGCAACTGCAGACAATTCCTCCCATTCATCATCTTCTGTATCAAACTTCCCGCCAAAATCAACTCCACTGATTGACTTGCCAGCTCTAACAACCTTGCCATCATCCAAACGCTCCCTAACCTCCTTAATTTCCCCTCCCTCCGAGCCTAATCTCGAAGCTTCGCTTTCATCGTCGCAGATGGGTTGTGGGGAGGCTTTATATCCATGAACCACCCACGGAGGCAACGTAGACTGATTAACTGAAACAGCACGCACCACGCCATCTGTCACCGGCGGATCAACATTACTACGCTCACGCTCAGATGATATTTCAACGGCTTTATCAGATACTTCCTGGCTCACCAACCTTTCGTCTTCGCGCTGTCCTCGCGGTGGCTCTCGCTCCTCTACCTGCCAAGGGAACCTCTCTCGGTCCGAATCGGTTTTGCTCGTCCACTTGCCGCGGATTTGCTCGAAGAAGCTCGGCTTCGGCTTCCGCTTCTTTCTCCCGCGTCGAAGGGAACTCTGGTCGGTTGAGTCTCGGACTGAACCGATTGGTGCGAGCAACGAGTTCTGAACCGGACAACTCCGGAGCTTCGCCGAAGGGGGAGAAGTTGAAGAGGAGGAGAGTGAGCGAGGGCGCGAGTGGAAGGATAGGAGCGATTCGGTGGCGGAAATGGTGCGAGCGCCATAGCTCAACTCTGACGAACCACGGGCATTTTCAGAATCGCGACGAAGAAGACGAAGCCGATGCTTACTTGGATAAGCGCTGGAGAAGATGGAGTTGTAGATCCAACGGTGAAACCATGAATGGCCCAAAAGACAAAGGCTTTGGCATGGGCTTTCATTTGCAGGAGTTCAAGTAGTTGAATTGGACCGGGGTTCTGACCCAAAAAAATTGGACCGGGTCAAGCCCATGCGAAACACTTAGAATGGGGCGAAAGAGTTTTTTATGTTTCTTTTCAATTTGAAATATTCAAAATTACTTTTACTAAAGAAAAGTTCAATTTTGCGAATGTATATTCTCAGCTAAAAATCGTATGACGATCCTGATCCCAATCTCCTTCATTAAGAAAAAAAAAAGACCAAAAAAAAAGTGCACAGGATAAGAGAAATACTTCATCATTGAAGATTGGAGAAATTGCCAAAAACATGCCTCCATTTCAGCCAGGACCAAAAAATCTCTCTTTTCAAAGCCTACAAATTACATACCTCAATCCCACAAAAATGACCTGATTGTGCTTAGTGTAAAGATCCCTACAGCCGTAGCCTCGCAACATCTACACACCCAAACTCTCGAACTAGCTCTATCAATACCCTCCACCGTTTTTGGCCATCACCTTCATCGTCTTGAAGGCCCATCGATGTCTCCGCCGCCGCCGCCGTCTTAGTCCCATTTCTCTCTCTTCATCTCGGGTTGACTCCTCTCTCATATGCATCCATTTGCAAATCCTCTCTCTCTCTCCGGCTATAGTTTTCTCTTCATAGGCCACATCTGGGATAAGGGAGGACTGTCATAGTGGTTGCGACCTTGATTTGAGGTCGACCATGGTGTATGCACCATGTTCCAAGGTCGTGACGCCACGGGTGACTTTTGATCGAGTCCATTTGATTCAACCATACTTCCATGTGAGAGACAGAGAGATGATCAAGTAGGATAACAAAGCTTATTATATGGAAAATAACAAAAACATGCCTGAGTTTTTATGCAATGACCAGAAACATACTTTTGTTTACAAAACTATAAGTACCTCAATTCAGTAAATTTGCGCGCTTGTTTCTTAGATGTCATTTCTTTTTCGAAAATGCATTCTCAATCTTCTCACATCCATCCTATAATCAACAAATTTCAAACCCTTTTCAAGCGATCCAAATAAGTGAATTTATTGAATTGAGGTACTTAAGTGATCTGAAAAAAATATTTTGCCACTAAAGTAAGCGACATACGATAATTATGACATTTGTAGAGTCTTTTTCTCGTAATTCTTAGATCCCTTTCCATGTCCATGTGCACAATGCAACTCCATGAATATAACTAATCCTCACAGTTTTAATCTATGCGAGAATTCCTTGATGATATCCTCCTCAAGGAGACATGGCCTCTCCCTGAATATTCATATAAACAACACAAATTGAATAAAAATCCAAAAAACTTCAATTTCCAACTTATCATTTACTTAGGTCATCATAGAGCTTTAAACTAAGCAAAGTTTTAGAAATTTAGAACACAATCCACGTCTTTCAGATGTGAATTGTGAAGACTACATCTTGCTGCATATAAACCTTCAAGAGGTAAATTAATCTTCGATTTGGGCCATAAGTAACATTGCAGTTCAATTCTATCGAACCAAAAGAAACATTCGATAAAAGGAAATTCCCAGTCCTTAATCGTAATGACCTGATCTGACGAGGCGAAGAGTGATTGTCGGGGTTAGAGGGCCCGAACAAGAAGTGGCTCTTGGCATGCTTTTAGGATGACAAAGGGAGGGGGCAGGAATAAATCTATTGACACCTAATTTTGCTAGTCCCGTTAAAATAAAAAATGCCCAAAATGAATTTTCCCTCATTCTTATTTTATTGCAAATTAGGAAAATAGAAATTACTTTTTTTATCATTTATTTTTATTTTATTGAAAATAAAAATGAAAAAAATGAAGGTGGATCGGCCCGGATCCACGCTGGCGACTCGACCTATGCCTGACTTCTCTTGTGAAGTGGGCCTGAGCCGTGCAAGCCCACTTTCTCTTTTCCTTTTATTTTCTTTGGTCCAGCACTCCTTCCTCCCATCAAGCCCGCGAAGCAAGACCGGCCCAGATCACCTCTTCTTCTCCCATTGGCGCGCGCAGATGTCGGAAGAAGATAACGCCGCCGCAGGAAGCAGACTACAAGGGCAGTTTATAGGGGAACTTGCAGACAAAATGGCGCATGATTGGTTCCGAGGGACGGAGACGTGACCAGCTATAGGAATGATCAACTAGAGTCTCGGAGGGGCGGTAATTCATAGCCAAAGACGAGGATAAAAGGGCTAGTGCGATGGTTTTGCAAGGGGGCAGAAACAAGTTGGCGACGAACGAAAATTGAGCGAGCACAGTGGTGAGCTGAGTGAGAGAGACAGAAAGCTGAGGAGCCTCGACGAAGACTCCCTATACTACCTAGGAGATTATTTAGTGGTTAGTGATGATCAAGTGATAAACCTATATGGCATAGTTGCGCCACTCAAATGACGGCACGTGTCGAGTGATGTGTACTAGTTGGAAAACAAAATCGAGCCTTTCTTTTTTCTCTCCTCTGACAGCTGCAAATTGAAAAAAAGACTCCGCACAGACCACATTTGACGCTCCGGTTTAAACACTCTCTCCTACCAACCCTAATCTATCTTGGCTAATAGCTTAATATATGTTGGTTTCTTTTTGGGAGGGGGGGGGATCATTTCCATGGCGTGGAAGCAGGCTCCGTAATTCCAAGAGGCGATGGAGACTGATCGGACCCAGAGCTTCAGTTCCAAAACGGAGCTATTCGTGAGGAAAAAAAAGAACTCAACAGCCAGAAATCGAGAGGCCAATAAGTGACAGGAATGAAGGAGGAGGGTTTGAGGTGAGCAAGGACAGAGAAATGGAAGAAATGATGGAAACGAAAAGAGGGCTGAAACTAGAAAGTCCATCTTTCAAATGTAAAAGAGGAGGGAGAGAGAGAGAGAGAGAGAGAGAGAGAGAGAGAGAGAGAGATTTGTTGCTTGTGTCAATCTCCTTTTTATTAATGTGGTAGCCTCCAAGGGAAAAAGCTTGCATGTCATCCTCATAAACATGTCAATATTTTAATGGGGCCACGCACGCCACATAAGCTGATAACGTGATCATCGTTAACTATTGAATAAATTTCTCTTGCTTGAAACTGTTTCCTTGTAGTCGTTTACCTCTAGGATCATTGACCAGGTGAGTTTTCCACCCTTCCCGAGTAGCTAGTCTTGCATATAGCCTTGCAATGCTTTTGTGATGAGTACGTCTAACCAATTTCTGAGCTAGTTGGTGCATTTGAAACCCCGTGCTACTAAATTTCATTTGGATCAAGCGACTTCTCTGTGTGACACCCATGTGAAAGATTGGGGCCTAAATTTGGGCGTGTAACCTGTTTACAGGACTTGGGTTCAAGCCCAACATTCCAAAACAAGTTGAACCGGCTCAGCCAAAGTCTCTTTCAACTTTCCATGACCATGGGAAGCAACTGGCTCACCCATGGAAATTGTAGCATGAATTTCAAAACCAGGCTTTCGGGAAGGATTTCGAGGTAAGATTTCCTCATGCTTTTGTTGTTATTTTGTTAATACTTTCCCCACATAGAGTAGGACACACCAATGTTCAATTTTCCGTTTATTGTGCTCGTCCGAGATCAAAGGCCATCAAATCGCGGAAGCTTTTTTAGCCATTTCTACTGGTCAAGTGTTTTTATATTTTCAGAAAATGCGAAAAATATGAAAATTATTTTTTTTCAAAAATGGTTCCTATGGTTGCCCAAGATTCCAAAGTTGATTTTTCAATTCTCGTTTTCTTGATTTTCTTTAATCAAGTTTTTAAAGAAATTATTAGAAAATAAAAAAACTATAAAATTGAAAAATCATATTTGAAAAGCTTTACTTAAGCATGAGAACCACTTGGAGTTCGAGTGAAAAATAATTTTGGAAATTTTCATAATTTTAATACAATATTTCATATTTATAAAATATCAAAAAAAAAAAAAAAATTCCCAACCCCCAAAACCCCCACCCCCCCACCAACTCCTTGATTAAGATTACGAATATGATTTTTCAATATAATATGACATATTGTATTTAAAATTATGAAAAATTCCAAAAATTATTTTTTCACCCAAATTGGTTTCTCAGGCTTAAGTAAAGCTTTCAAATAATGATTTTTCAATTTTATAGTTTTTTATTTTCTAATAAATTTTCTTTAAAAACTTGATTAAGAAAATCAAGAAAAATGAGAAATTGAAAAATCAACTTTGGAGACCTTGGCCAACCATAGGGAACCATTTTGAAAAAAAAATAAAATTTCATATTTTTCGCCATTTTTCTGAAAATATAAAAAATACTTCAAAATTAATAAAAAAAAAAAGCATTTGAGGGCAAAAAAAGTGTTCCCCACGAAAAAAAAGTCAGTATTTTAAATGGTTCAACATGGAAAGGTATTTAAATAAAATATTGGCAATCTTTCTGTATTTTTAGGCCACGAAATCTATTTTTTTTATTCGGATATTTTGTTACATTATGGATAAATTTGTAAAAATTACGAAAATTTCAAAAAATTATTTTTCTTCCCAAATGGATCCTCAGCTCACTAAAGCTTGATGAATATGAATTTCGGTAATTATAGATTTGGTGTTGATAGATATTCTATTAATTATCTTAAAAAAACTTGATTAAGAAAATCAAGAAAAAATGAGAAAATGAAAATATCAATTTTGGGACCTTGGCCCAAGAATTAGGGAACCATTTTTGCACAAGAGAAATATATTTTCATATTTTTTTTCGCGTTTTTTCGTATTTTTATAAAATAAAAAAAATACTTCAAAATTAATAAAAATAGCTTTTAGGGAGGGGGAGGGGGGGGGATGGGAGGGCCCTTGTTGAGTGGGGGAGGCCCCCCCCTGTTTGGGCTCCTAGGGTGCCGAACGGGGATGGCCTTCGGCATTTTTAAAGTGCCGAACAAGCCACCGTTTTCGTAAAAAAAAAATTTAAAAACCCAATTCGTAAAAACCTTAAACTTTTAAAACCAGTGTTGGTAAAAAGCCCGCGAAAAGAGGGCTGGGAAACTAGAAAGTCCATCTTTCAAATGTAAGAGAGAGAGAGAGAGGAGAGAGAGAGAGTTATGATGCTTGGGTCAGTCTCCTTTTTATTAATGTGGTAGCTCCAAGGGAAAAAGCTTGCATGTCACTCTCATAAATGTGTCAATATTTTAATGGGGCCATGCAAGTCAAATAAACTGATAACGTGGACTCATCGTTAACCATTGAATAAATTTCTCTTGCTGGAAATGTTTCCTCGTAGTCGTTTCCTCTTGGATCATTGACCAGGTGAGTTTCCACTCTTCCAGAGTAGATAGTCGTGCCATAGCCGTGATAAAGCTTTTTGATGAGTAGGTTAACCATTCTGAGCAAGTTGGGTGCAATTTGAAACCCGTGATAATTAAATTTCATTTGGATCAAGCGACTTCTCTGGATGACACCCAGTGTGACAGGATTTGGCGGCCTAAATTGGGCGTGTAAACCCGTTTACAGGGACTTGGGTTTCAGCCCAACATTCCCAAAACAAGTGGAACCGGCTCAGCCAAAGTCCTTTCAATACCTTTCCAGACCCTGGAAGCAATGCTCACCCATGGAAATGTAGGATGAATTTTCAAACCAGGCTTCGCGGGAAGGATTTCGAGGTAAGATTTCGTCAGGCTTTTGTGTGTGTTGGTTGTATTTGTGCATACTGTTTCCCCAATAGAGTTAGGACACCCAATGTTCAATTTTACGTTATGGTGCTCGAGGTTCCGAGCTCAAAGGGCCATGAAAACCTCGCGGAAGTGGTTTTAGCCACTTTTCTATTGGTCAAGTGTTTGATGACATGCCTAAAAAAAGATGGTCATTTGTGAGCGATGTTGTAACACCCCCCCCCAACTTTGTATAGTTCTAATTAAATAAAAATAGACGAAATGGATTAGGAAAGTGATTTGGATCTCTGAATCCGGGGTACGATTGAAACGAATGGTATTAATTTATTGAGGACCACATCAAAGGCGGAAGGAAGTTAGGGCCCAATTTCAATTTCGGCTTAATTAATTGAGCCCTGCGGCCCATGACCCAATCCCAACTCGGCATCTGGGCCTAGCCTCTTGCGACGGCTTGGCATATGAAATTTTGTATAAAGTGGCAAGCCCAGCCGCAGTGCTTGCCTTGGTGCAAAAACCAAAAAGGAAAAAAAAAACGAGGCCGTTCGAATTCCTTCTCTTGGGGAGGCCCACCTACAAATGGTGGCCCAGCAGCGCCCGGAGTTTCCTCCTCCCCTGTTTTATTCTGGGTTCCCCTCGTGGACGTCGCTAGGGGAGAACAAAAGGGAACGGACCCATTTTATTTCTCTTCCTTCCTCTCCTCGACGACATCACCAAGGATGCGACACCGACTCCCTCTCCCGTCCACCTTCTATCCTCCGACCGGATCGCTCGACGCTTCCGCAGCAATCTACGAACACGAGATCGGGTCGACAGACAACTAAGGCAAGCCATCTTCAACTGTTTACAATCCTTCCAATGTGCTCACGAATTAGGTGTTGAATGACTGAGAGGGCGTTATTCGTTCGGTGGTGTGCACCTGGGTAATGTGGACGAAAAGGGAGTTGCAACTTCGTACGCGTAGAATAGGGGCGACTGTGTGTGGGAGTGCATAGCCTATTCGAGCGTGAAGGGTAAACTTCGAAAATGAGAGGGGTGCCATGTGAGTTGTTTTCTCTCCCTCGGGTATTGAATCCATGTCCTTGC
>JAGVVM010015102.1:0-11317 GCA_019149425.1 Psidium friedrichsthalianum | reverse complement strand
CCGCAAATTTAAAAAAAAAAATCCAATTCGGGGTCATGTATTCCTTCACGAGCATAATCTCGAATCGGGCCTAAAAAATTCAATTTGAGTCAATTTATTTTCATTTTTCACTTTTAGGAGTTGTGCCATTGTCCTCTAATATTTCAAATTTTCATCTCGGCCCAATTATACCTAGAAGGACTCAATTTTGTAAAAGGGCTTTAATTAAAAATTTGCATTATTTCAGCGGTAAGAAATGAGCTTAAATTTGACATGCGGGTGAATTTCAACTAAGCATAGGGGAGGTGTGTCGAAAATTGTGAGGAGATTTAGACTTAAAGAAATATTTCTCCAGGGACTGAATTGCAAATACTTAAAATCTCAGGGACTAGAATGCAAATACCTAATACTTGAGAGATTATTTTGCAAATAACAAAAGAAGAGTTAGTGGAGAAATTAGAATAGAAAAGGGAAAGATAGAGAAGAGGAGATGGAGAAGGGAAGATGGAGAAGAGGAGATGAGAGAAGGAGATGGAGAAGAGAAGATGGAGAAAAATAGATAGAGAAAATAAGATGAGAATAGAGAAGGGAAGATGGAAGATAAAAAGAGTTAGTAGAATGGGAGATAGATATGGAGAAGGGAAGATGAAGATGAAGAAGAGTTAGTGGAGAAATTAGAATGGGAGATAGAGTTTAGTGGAGAAATTCAGATGAGAGATAAATGAGTGGGTTATAAAAGGAGGAAGAAGAGAGTTTGGAGGGGGATTTTTAGAGAGAAAATTTTGGATGTTTGAGAGGGGTTTTTGGGAGATTGAAGAAAAATTTGAGAGAAAGGAAAATACCAAAAAGAGAGAGAATTTTGAAGATGATGGGAGTTTAAAGCTATGGGGCTATCATCACCAATTCCTTCATCGATCGACATAAATCAAGAGTTCATCCCCGTCGTTCGAGCCGCAATCTTAATTCACAAGGTGATACAAGATCCGAATTCGGCCATCAAATTCGTCAAATCAGGTAACGATCCTAGCCATTAAAATCTTCAAGAATTTCGTTACCCAAATGGATTGATTTAAATCTCGATTATGTCATATCGTACTCATACGTCTCCATATCCACATGTCATATTCGTACTATAATTTTCTGCAATTTAATTCTTGCACCATCAAAAAACCCCACTGGTGGTCCTTTATTTTCTGCCAATTTAATTTCCTGTAATTTAATTTCTGTACCATCAAACCCCACGATGGGTAGGCCGAGCCAAGGCCGAGTCCCCCGTTGGAGGTCCTTTATTTAATGCAATTTAATTTCCTGCAATTTAATTTCAGTACTATTAAATCCCACGATGTGTAGGCCGAATCAAGGCCGAGTCCTCTATTGGAGTCCTTTATTTAATGTAATTTAATTTCAGTACCATTAAACACCCACGATGGGGTTGGCCGAATCAAGGCGAGTCCCCCGTTGGAGGTCTTTTATTTAATGCAATTTAATTTCCTGCAATTTAATTTCAGTACATCAAATCCCACGATGCGTAGGCCGAATCAAGGTCGAGTACCCCGTTAGAGGTCCTTTATTTAATGCAATTTAATTTAAATACCATCAAATCCCACGATGGGTAGGCCGAATCAAGGCCGAGTCCCCCGTTGGAGGTCCTTAATTTAATGCAATTTAATTTCAGTACCATCAAACCCCACGATGGTAGGCTGAATCAATGCCAAGTCCCCCGTTGGAGGTCCTTTATTTAATGCAATTTAATTTCCTACAATTTAATTTCCAGTACCATCAACCCCACGATGGGTAGGCCGAATCAAGGCCGAGTCCCCCGTTGAAAGTCCTTTATTTATTGCAATTTAATTTCTGCGATTTAATTTCTGTACCATTAAACCCCAGAATGAGTAAGCCGAGCCACCTACTAGAGGTCGCAACACGGCGCAGAAATCGTTAGTTCACGCCCTCTTGCGGTTTCAAGGAATTTTAATGATTTGAAAATACCAAAAAATGTCATTCATATGCATTCCATCTAAAAAGTAAAATACAAAAAAGAGGTCACCTCACTAGAACCTTAGGAATAAACCAAGCATGAGTTGCCAAATTATGATAATCATGAAATTAAGGTACCGAAAGGGCATTAGTTTTAATTAACTAGTGTAACCAAGTCCCCCCCCGAACCTAGAACCTCTGGTTCGTAGAAGTAATTTAGTTCTCCCGCTAATTTACTTAGGTTTCTAATCGACTTACCAAAAATGATTAGTGACGACTCCAAACTCTAAAAACATTTAAACAAAAACCAAAGTTGCGATTCGGTAGGACTTAGGAGGGTCCGTATTAGGTTAATTAATTTAATTAACCTAATAATCCGTTAACCTGGAAATTTTTCCACCAAAAGAAAAAATTTTAGGGTCGCGACAACGGCTAACATCCAAGTTAGCAATTTCCATCCAAAATTGGTTAAATATACTCAACTAGCAAAACATGAAAATGTTTACGACTCAATTGATACAATTAAAAGGTTTGGAACTAAATTGATAGAAATACAATAACTTTGGAAATTTTTGGACAATTTTTCCATATCGATTTGCCTCGCATGCTAAGCTAGACAGTGGTTCACCCCTATGAGATCGAACGGCAGTGCTGTTTGATTCGGGAAAATTCTTCACAAATTTCTTCTTTTAATTAAATTTGAACATGACAATTAACCAATTGGAAAAGGCGTTTGTCAAAATCTTTGACCTTTCTTCCGAAACGAAAAGATGAGCAGTGGCTCCATTTACATTGCCCAAGAAAACATGTTCTTGAAGCACCATGGCAAACAATTCTTAGGGGCTCTAAATGTTAGGATTTGATATACAATCATAATGAAGTGATGCATACCAAGAAAGAGAAAATTGAAATACAAGATTTTACTCTGATTCATCCTTAAACTAGGATTACATCCATTAAAGGATTCCACTATAATTAGTACCTTGCACCTCTCGTTACATCCCCTCAATTATAAGAGAAAAGAGTATATATATTAGCAACTATTCATGAGTCCAAGGCTAAATTACTAATAAAAAAATATGAACTTAAATCGTAAAAGCCCTCTAATGGCAGCGGGCCCTGCTTTTTGAGACCCTAGCTGGGTCAGCTCACCCGAACCCTATTTTCTCAGTGTGGAGTAGGACCCATATGCTTTATTGTTGCTGGGGAGCATTTACCACACCCTAACATTGGGTATATGATAACCCAACACATCACGGCTATTGATTTCAATGAGTCTCACGTGATGAAAGGCCTGAGGCGCATATGGTGCATCCAAGAAGGTATCCTCAGTGGCCGAGAGAAAATTAATGTATCTAGCAGTATCACCTAGATGAGGGTGAATAGGTGTTCTGTACAAATTTTACTCTAAATTGAGAAATTAAAAAATAAATCAAATGAATCACAAATTCAAAATTTGAATGACTTTCATAAAGAGATTTTGAACACTCGTATGCAATAAATAAAGAGTTTAGGGATAAGAGAAATTGCACAGGATTATAATGATTCGACTTAAATAAGTCTACGTCCCTCTCTCACGCCGAAAGCTGATTGACTGGATTCCACTAGATGAATAAATGAAGACTTTACAAATGTTTATAATCACACACTCTCACAAAGAGCCTCTCAAAGATTAGATGTTTCTCTCTTAAGGACAAGTATATGAATCTGAATAACTCAGGCATATTGCAATTGTAAGTTCTGATCGCACACCGCAACAGTTGCCATGGATCTCCTTTTATATTCCTTTAAACCTAGAACTAGCCATTGCAAAGGTCCTCTAAAGGATTGCTCTTCAATCATTGATTGGATGTCATCAATCTTAATTAAAGACATTGTATCCAAAGCGATATAGTAGCCGTTGATGTATAATTTGAACTCTTTAGATTCAACCGTCCATACAATTTAATATTCAATTTCTGTAAGTAGAGTTCTTCAAATATAAAAGTTTTCTTGTTCCCATGAAAGGTGATATCCAAATGTAGATATTCCACTAATCAATCTATAGAATAATCCAGTTAATCAAAGATTATAACCTGCATAAATAACTCAGTAGCAACAGTTATATGTCAAGCGTGGGTCTTTGAAATATGAAAATGTATATTGTAGAATTTAAACATAATTCAAAGTAGTCTTCAAAAGTAGAAGAGTCTCTTGAATCTGAACAGACTAAAATAGTGAATATGAGCTTGATAAAGTCCTTATTGATGTTTCAATATAAGTCCTTTCCAAGGATAAAAGTTGAATATTCAGAAGTGATCTATCAGAATAATATGATTCAACTTATTCAAAAGCAAATATGTGACGATTTCGTCTTGAATCTAAATACCAAGTTTGGAACAGTGTAAACTTTTTCATTCACGGTTATACCAATAATAAAATATTTTAGGGCATAACCAAATTATTTCTTAATTAAGATAGTTTTGTTAGAATCAAAATATCAAAGTTTTGTTAGAATCAAAATATTCAAAAAGAGGTTTTCTCAACAAAAATTATTGAAGTCATTGAGTAGCACTGCTTTTAGATGGTTGCAACATTTCTTGGGATAAAAGACTCAAGTTTTCGTTGGCAATAACTCATAATTTCAAGTTCGAATCATACTATTTTGTGCATTCTCTTGGGGCCTCTCCAGGAGTGCAAACCGTGTGCTTAGGTGATTACTCGTATGTGTGACATGAGAACTGCCACAATTTGTCACGTTAGTCCGGTGCCAACAAGTCTCGTCGTTCTACAAATTCTTGAACTTTTCAAATTGGAGTAGATCAATTGGATGATGGAAAAGTACCAAAAAAATCCTAAACCTATTGCATTTATACCAATTCAATCATAAATATTTCAATTAGATCAATTTAGTCCTGAACATTTTTGTATTGGCTCCAATTCAGTTCGTTTGATCAATTTTGATTGGAAATCGTTGATGTGGGTGCCGGCAATGCAACGTAAGACAATCGACACTGACGTGGACATTATTTAATAATATATTTTTAGAAAATTATTTTCTTAGGGTTTGGCCGGCGAGGGTCACCGGCAACCCTCGTCGGCCTTGGGCGTTGGCCTTCGCGATCACAAACTACCACCACGGGAAAAAAAAATGAAGAAGAGAGAGAAAGAAAGGAAGAAACATCAGGGTTTCACCTATGGATGCCAATTTTTGACACGTATATGAAAATGGATACTCCTAAATTCAGAAGTGAAACGAATTGCCAGGAATTTCAGATATGTTTATTTTTTAACCTTGCTCAACGTATAGAAAAATATATGAAGTTTTTAATAGCATAGCAGGACCCAAATATAAGACCTATCATGGATGAACAAGGTGATGACATTCGTACGAGAGCTTATTGAGGTGAGGATTCATGCAATCTTCTTTAATTGATCCGAGGGCCGCACAACAACCAGAGTCCTCTCGTCAAAATCGTACTCCCGAAGAACGTAAGCCACGTATATTGGTCCACTGCATTCTTCGGCAAAGCTCCGAGCTGACTCACATTGTCCGTCGCCGGTGGGGTTGGCCCCAGGAGGAGGTGGTCGGGGTGGCTGCCCGCCGAAAGGCGGCGGAAACGTCGGGCCGCTCCTGGCTCGACCGAGATGGTCATCAAAGTGGAGGCAAAAAGAAGAAGCGTTATAGCTCTTTCCATCGCCATTCTCAGGAGCCAAATCATGACAATGCTTGGTGCAATCCGAGGCTTTATGGAGGTGAAGGTTGTCCTTTGAACAGTTACTAAAGCTTTTCCATTAATGATCATTAGTAGCATTAAACGCATTATATCGCATGATGGAGCTTATGATTGAGTCTACTCATGAATTAATTACTGAAGTCAAGTTAAATATTCCGTTTCCATAATTCTATTATATGTGGTGGTTCGCTTAAGTTGCGAAAATCGTCCATGCTTTTTGAACTTCGTGTGCTGCGTCGCGTGAGTCCATCGCTCATACATTTTCAATGACGGCGATACGCCCTGTCAGCTCCTCGACGGTTGATAATTTTCGGATCATATTATCGTGAATAGAAGGCTCAGTTGATTTGCAAAGATTGGCTATCTTGATTTCGTGGGCAACCCGGGAGTAGTGAAAGATGTTATTGACCTGAGGGAGATACATCGTAGGGGGGGAAATTATGCAAAAAGTCTTAAATCTTTTGTACTTTTATTAATTCAGTTCTGAACCTTTTAATTTTTCCAATTGAGTCCATCGCGGACAATCTCAACCAGAAACCAGTGACGTAGATAAATTTTTTTTTCTTTTTACTGTGGCCATCAAGGGCCCTTGCTTTTCCCGAATGGACTCAATTGGCAACAGGTGAAAATGATTAGGACTCAATTGACACAATTAAAAGGTTTAAGATTGAATTAACACAAGTACAATAAGTTATAAACTTTTTGGTAATTTTCCCAAATTAAGAAATAAAAGAAGAGCAAGATGAAAATACATGGAATACCCACATGACGTAAAATCTCATTTTTTGTATTTTCCGGTTTGACAATACGGGAGCACATTGAGTATTTCATCGAATTTAATCTTTTACTTGATAGATAAAAGTGGCACAATTGTCTTATTTTTCGTATTGATAAATGTTAATAAGCATTGGTCTGTGTCCAAAAGCTCTTGGTAAAGAAGAAGAAGAAGAAGAGATCCCCTTGAGAATAAACTGACTACTCGAACCCGGCGGCAAAAGGCAGCACACCAGGACCCAGCAGAGATTCGGAATGGTTTGGACCTCCACTTAGTTTCACCTTAACTTCATCCTGATCATGGATAGATCATCTAGGTTATAAGCAGTGAACGGTCCTTCCAGTCACGATGATGTGTAACAGAATTTCATTAATTAGACGAAATAACGGAGTTTGTGATGAGTAAACATCAAACATAGCAAAGTCAGCATTGATGAGGTGCATCGTCATTGTGGCTCCAATGGGGATCGCCCTTTGATCACCTAGTCTTGTCAAATGACGCGCAATCTAACAAATCTACAACTAAAATCTAACGTGTAAATTCGTCAAACGGGTGAATTGAGTTGGATCATAAATTGTTCAACCTAAATAGACCTATTCATAATTCAATTTTTGGAATGCAAATATAGTGATCATACCCAATCCGATCCATACACACCTCATACTCGCCTAATATTCTTAAAACATTTTCATATTCTAATTCAATCTAGTAAAATCATACCCAAACTAAGGTGAAAGTACGGAGTTCGTAAGAATGAGATCGAGTTAGCGCAAGAAAGAATGAAGAGAGTCTTAGATGTCGGTTGGTTCTAAGTAAGTTGTAAACCCATTTACGACTCATATATCACTTATATTATATTTAAACCCATTTAGAACCCATTTCTTGAATATAACTAACTAGAAGTGAGCATGGTTTCAAGTAAAAGTGGGAACTAGAGCTATTCCAACTAGCCCAGTTCCAACTTTCAGGATATGCAAGGTAAGTTTTAAATTTTAAAAATTGGGGAACATGTACCTATGGGTGGATTTCAGGTTTAAGTAAATGGAACCTGAAACAAGTTTTTGTGTTTTCCATAGTATATGTGTTTGCGTAATCCTACAGTATTTTTGTCGTTTTATGATGAGTATATAATATGGAACCACTAGTCTAAACTTTCATTTTTAGCTATATTTATGTATGAGACTTTTACTTTGTTAACCCTTCATATTTTTTTGATATCTAATTACAAGTTGTGGTCAGTAGATTGTAACAACAAATGATGGTCATAAAGGTGATGATTCACTATAATTGTTCAATTAAAAATAGAAGTGGAACATGGGTAGACCCTAAAACCTGCAATAAGATAGGTTTCAGGTTAAAAAAAACGAAAAACCTCTTTCGACGGGTAGGTTCCAAGTTCTTGATGAAGCCTAGCTATACAGAATTTGGAACCGCACACTACTTTAACTGACCCACATAATAATCCATCCATCATATATAGGTTTAGAAATAAGTTTGTGACCCATTTTGACAAGTCTACTCATGTGAGACTGTCGCGACCCTCCCGAGATTTCCGGATCCCGAGAGAATTAATGGATTGCTAGGCCCATTGGATGTCTGGGCTTAGCTCGGGCCCTCCCAGGCCCATACCAAATCGCTTCAGGAAAATTCAAATCGAGGTCGACCTTAGTGTGGTCAGGTGACATGTGAATGGTGTGCATGCCATCGGAGTCGCCACCAGTCATTTATTGGAGGGTATGACTGGAAACCCTATCGAACGATTGGGAGAGATCATTCGATCCTACGAAAACCAGAGATTTAGGTTCGGGGACTTAGTTACGTCAATATTGCTATCGATGCCCTTTCGATACCTAAGTTGAGTGATTTCTTAGTCTAAGAGGTTCATGAAGGTGTTCTTTGGGTAAGGTGAGCCTTAAAAGTCTAATGGGTTATGCAGATGGGAAAGCTGACCTATCAATCACAACCGTAGAAAATAATTGCACAATCAATGAATGAAAGAAGCACATCAAGGCAAAACAGATCAAATAGCGTCCTAGAGGACTCTCAGAAACCTAGGGAAATGTCAGCTGAGCCCTCGAATGATTTGGGAAAATTTGGGTCAGGTCGGCCGGAGGGGTAAAATGGTGATTTCCTAAGGCCCGGGAGGTCAAAAATGGGTTAAACTAATTGGATGTGATTTTTCCTTAGTTTTTCAGAATTTTTGGGAATTTTTGGGTATTTTCAATTTTTTTGAATTTTTCCAATTTTTTTGAATTTTTTGGTTTTTATGATTTTCTAAGGATTTTTCTATTTTTGGACTTTTTTCAGAATTTTTTGTGATTTTTCCGAATTTTCTCTATTTTTGGGCGTCTTCTACATTTTCTGATTTTCATTATTTTTCTAGAATTTTTGAATTTTTTTTTTATTATTTTAGGGATTTTTTCATTTTTTGATATTTCCAATATTTTTTTGGAATTTTATTTTGATTTTAAAATTTTTCTGATTTTTCCAAACA
This sequence comes from Psidium friedrichsthalianum, assembly GCA_019149425.1. Classification (NCBI taxonomy): domain Eukaryota; kingdom Viridiplantae; phylum Streptophyta; class Magnoliopsida; order Myrtales; family Myrtaceae; genus Psidium; species Psidium friedrichsthalianum. The sequence goes on along the minus strand of JAGVVM010015102.1, from coordinate 2,376 downwards.
TTTTCCACATTTTTTCAAAATTTTCTATTTATTATTATTATTATTATTTTTTATGTTTTATTTTTTATGAATTTCCATGATTTTTTTATTTTCGGAATTTCCTAATTTTTTAAAGATTTTTTGAATTTCTATCATTTTTATTTATTTTAAATTTTATTTTAATTCTCGGGCCGGGTCGGGTCAACCCGACCCCGTTTGACTCGAAACCCGGACCTCCTAGACCAAAACGGCGTCGTATCGACTTCTACAGATTTCCTATTTTTTTAATTTTTATTGATTTTTTAAGTTTTCTGATTTTTATTTGATTTTCTGAATTTTTTATTATTTTTTATTTGAACTAGGTTATACGGACCGGGTCGTTCTGACCCGGCCCACTACCCAGGCCCACTATCCTAGCACGATGCAAAAACGACGTAGTATTGATTATTATTGTTTTTGAATTTTTTTTTTATTTTATTCTGTTTTTCTATTTTCTACCTATCCCTGATCCTACGGTAAGAATGACCCACGTGGCAAGTCTACGATCGTTTGATCTTCCTAAAGGAACCTACGGCCAAGATCTGGTTAGAGACTGCATCTCAACCGTCGGTCGATTTTATTATCTGAAAATAATTAAAGTCTTTTTATTCTCAGCAAATCCCAGATTTTGACATATGGCCTAACCGTCACCGTTCGATCGGAATTCACAACAGGCCGGGCCGACGTGGCGTTTGACGTGGATGGCCACGTCAGCGCCACGTCGGCGTTGACCAGTCAACTTGATCGAGGTTGAAGACGACCGGGGGACCTTATACTCCGGCAACTTCGCCGGAGCTCCACCGGCGATGCCAAAACTAACCTAAAACTAATGGGTTTCTCCCCGATTTTGAATCCTAGCCGACCCTCATCCATCGTATTGCCAAGGTATCTCAACTTTAGGGTTAAAGTCTACCAAAACTTCCTAAGCCGGCGTCGGCAAAAATGGACTTCCGCGACAATCCTTCCTAGTCACATCTACCGCCAAATGACTCATAAAAATCAAACGAATGGCACCATAAGAACATAAGAGGACTTACCTGAGATCCAGTTTAGTGTGATGTCGCATGAAGCGAGCTCACGGGTTCGAAACAGGCCGAGAGGTTTTGGGGGTCGACCCAAGGATTTATGCGACAAAAACGAGAAAAGAAGGCAGGGGAAAGACGTCAGGAGCATGGGAGTGTTTTGAATCAAAAATTACAGAGAAAGAGCAACAGAAATGAAATCGCCATGGAAGTCCAAGCTTAGAAGCGTCAATGGCAATTACCTGGTTTTGCGATGAAACTTCACGTGGAGCAGCTCTTTTCGCTCCTTGGACTACCAGGAAGCTCGTGGTGGTGGCAATCGAGCTTGGTTTCCCTCCTTTTTCTCTCAATCGCTTCTCAAAACTCTCGGCCAAAAAAAAAACCCCCGAAACAGAGCCTCTCTCCTCCTTTTAAACCCTATTTGCGTGCCCTAACCCCTGAAATCTCTCCTTGGAAAACCCCATTAAACCAAATGAAGATTTCCCTTTTGATTCATGCCAAGAATCTTGGGCAAATCTCTCTATCTTCAACGGATTCCTCCCTGTTCAAATCCAAAGCGCGCGCAGGGTTTTGGGAAGAAGATGAAGTTGATCGGGTCGGGTCGGTCGGATCTGGTCCGACCCGACTGACCCAAATCACTTATTTTATTCAAATTGACCCCAAATTTTTCACTTTTTTCCAAAATTGACACCAAAATTGGTCTCAGGGGCATTGGATCTATTTGAAAATGACATTTTCCCCTGAAATTATTCAATATTTGCGCAAAAACCCCAATTTTTGGGCTTGACCGAGAACCCATTTTGCAAAATCCAAAGTCTTGATGGCCTTTTTTGCAAAAATTGACGCCACCAATGGATTCAGAAGATCAAAATCTAGGGGTGACGTCGCCGTATTTCAATTCAGTCCCTAGAAAATTTTTAATTCATTTTAGTGATTTTAAGGACTAATTTGAAAAAATCGAAAATTGCATTTTGGGCCTTTTAGCGAAATTGGGCGATTCTGAGGGCTTTTGGACTCGATTTTAATTTTGAAAAATAGAGAAGGATGACACGACTCTAAAATATAAAAATGGAAAATTAAAGGCTGAAATGGAAATTTCTAGAATTATTTAAATAATTTGAAATTGAAATTAACAAGAAACCCTAGATTCCAGAACTAATTTTTCAAAATTTATTCATCCAAAATGAATAGAAAATAAAATTAAAAATATTTAATATTTTTTTGGTAATTTTCTGACTTCAATGCTATTTTTATTAATTTTTTTATTATTTTCCTAATTCTGAAAATATTAATTAAAAATGCAAAAAATGAGGAAAATTATTTTTGCTCAAAATTG
>JAGVVM010015101.1:0-11493 GCA_019149425.1 Psidium friedrichsthalianum | reverse complement strand
ATACTTCATGATTTCCTCTAGCAAAAAAGTTGTAGGATTTAATTAATAAAAATATAAAATTAAATTGATGCATAATTACAATAAATTAAAGGATTTTTGTTTTTTCAGTTTTCCAATCATTATAAACGGAGTTTTGGCAGCAACTCAAAAGTCCCAAGCGAGATCAGAAGGACTCACAAATCCGACTTGAGTAACTCGTAGTTTGATAAACTGACAACCCTGATTGACGGTCATTTTCTGGCCAAGTTGGTCTTGACATGTCATTTCAACGGAAATTAAGTCAAGCAATGCGTGTCTTACAGCAAAATACCCGCTAAAACTCGATTTGAAAAAAAGATTAGGAATATGTTTCAGGCTCCTTTATTTTGGCATAAAGTGTGACTTTCAAAAAATATTTTTCAAAATGTCATTTTTTAGGAAAACGACAATCTTTTTTTAGTGTTTTGCTAAAACTATGAACTAGAAAATAAATTTAAGGCAAAATCCAAATACCGGCCCAAATGTGTCCGTATTTTATCAAATAAGAACCTAAAGTGGTCCAATGTCAAACTTTCTAGAGACATCAACAATTCAATGCTTGCTGACTTATCTCTCTAACCGCGGTTTTTTGCTTAGACAAACTAGGGCCTAAATACCTCATTGTTTCAAATAAGGGCTGAAGTGATCATGATCGTACTCCAAATAAGGGTTTAAAAAACCTCGGCGCGCCGCCGGCTTAAAATTCTTGTTCGATCAAGGGTATTTTTGTCAAAATTGATTCTAACTTAATCTTTAGTTAAATTAAATTAAAAATTAAATAAAAACTAAAATTTAAATACAAATAGAAAAGGAAACATAGCCTCCTAACCTTTGTTTATGTTTTTGGGTTAATTCCACGAAAATTTCAAATAGGTGCATTTGTGATAAATTTATTCTCAACTATTTTTTTGATCATCAAAGTTAAAAAGAAAAGCCCTAAACTAGTGTACCTATGATAAATTTCCCGAATTTATGGTACTCTGTTGATAAATTTATCATCGCGTTAATTTTATTATATTTTACATCATCAAATTGCTGAGTTGAATGACACTTGACGTTGACGGGTGTACTACTTTGAGATTTTTACTCGCTTGTTTGTCATAGATGTATTAGTTTTAAGGATTTTTTTTTAGTATTAACGCAATTTAACATAAGCTATGGATGTTAAATTTTAGTATATGCAGTACTATTTGGGTAAAATTTTTCACGTGTATATTGGTTGAATTTTTTTTGTTGCCAAAAAAATAATTGTGGTAAATTTGTCAACAAGTATCAGTTTGGAATTTATTGTAGTTAAAATAATAGTTTAGGATAAATTTATCATATGTGTACCATTTGGAATTGTTTCATATTATTAGCCCTTATTCTTTTTAGTTTATTTTTTAAAAATTTTTCGAGAACTAAAAAGGAAAAAAAAGAGAAATAAAGAAAAGTAAATGAAGATATGGCCTCTAACGCAACCGATGAGAGGCTCTTTTTTTGAGATTGATATGGTTACTCTAATGCCATTATTTGAAAAAATATCCACTTTAGTCTTTATTCAAATAAGGCCCACTAATAACCATTATTTAAGAATATAATGGCATTTCATGCCATTAGTTTGAAACTTTTCCTAAATTTAAATTACTCAAAGATAAGAAAGATTTCTATTTAAAATTGAAAAGCGTTAAAGATTTAAGGAATCATTTAAATGTTATCTCAACAAAAATTATAATATTATTTTCTTCCATTTACAGGTCGACCAACGCTGGCTCTCACCTTTGGCTAGTCGTCGAGGTTCGGCGTCATGGTTCTGGCGAAAGAAGGCAAGTGAAGAATGTTGACAGCTACTACATTTTGATTTCGCTTTTAATCATTTTGTATTGCAGGAACGAAAAAATAATCGCGAATTAAATTTAATTCTCGCCAAAAATATAATTTCTCGCATGCATGGCAACTCCCACAAAAGAATTAGATCTTCTGGGGTCCAAGACTACTGTCCAACATGAAGAGCTAAAACGTTGAACCCCAGCCTGCTGTCCAAGGTTGAATTGGCTGCTGTCCAAGGAACAAGAGGGAAGAAAGCATGGCCGCAAGTTGAACTGAGGAGCAGAGGGTTTTCTCTTGTCTTGCGGGATGGTTGCATTTGGAGATTAGGGCTGAGATATTTGGGAGGCCGCTTAAAGATCTGCTGGTCCAAGTCTATTGACCAACGTCCAAGGAGGACTGTTGGTCAAATGAATTTAGCTGCCGTCGCAACAAGCAATAGAGAGCTACTGTCCACGGTGAGGTTGAATAGCTGGCTGGTCCAAGGACGTTAGCTGGCTGTCAAGTCAGCTGAGTCCAGGGAATGGTGGGGGGATCCCCGAAGATCCTGGGCCCAGGACCGACGGACGATGCCGGGGCTCTCTCGTCTTCAGACATAGATTGTGAGGTCGCCCCTCCCTCCCAGCGAAAAACTAAGGCTGATCGCGTTGTCAAGCGAACCAACAAGTGACCGGCTGCTGCAGCCTCGTCTCGGATGAGTCTCCAGATCATTGCCAGTCAAATCTACGTTGCTGGATAAAGGGAAGGTAATTATTGGAGAAGAATATCTAGATGCGGCAACTCATGTTAGCTCCAAAGCTATGGACGATGTGAGTTACTTGACAGCAGCAGCTCCAAGCTCATGGCCACTTCTCTGGCAACCCGACGCACCGGTGAGGCCCTTCTTGGATTACCGCCAGCTCTTCTTCGACGGAATCTCCTCCGCCAGTTCCGCACCTTCTCTCGAATCCAGAACGACGTCCCCGCCGACGCAACGAGTCGCATCGCCCTTTAGCTCGTAGAGGACGGTGGATCTTGGGCGAGGATTTAGGTGAACTGGCACAGAAGAAATTCCGTTCGCTTTGCGACCCGCGAGATTCGCCTCCGAAGTTTCCTTTCCACAGACACTAGCAATCCCCTGGTGTCCACCCCGAAGCTACTCTGGATCATCAGAGCATTGGTCCAGAGGCTCCCACGATTAGTCAAGGAAGAGTTACTGTCGGTGATATGGAGCAGTCAAAAGAATCAGTACAAGTAGATGTAGATGAGAAGCACTAGCGTGACAATGCTGAGGACAACAGCTTGTGCCATGCGGAGATTGAACTTCGCAAGCATCTGAATATTGCTGAATTTGATGACCTGGATGAGTCTGCTCAAGTAGAAATGGAGGGTTTCCAAACGAATACATGCTTAAGATTGGGGTCCTAATGTTCCTTTGAGATGGTTGAACAGTTCGATCCCCCTCACCCATATTAGTTGGTAGAGTCGGTCTTGGTGGGAGAATACAGGATACATGTAAGGTCGAAGAGGCAAAGGTGGCTGCTTGCAAAGGAAATCCTAAAGACTCAGAAGGAAACGAGGAGGACGATGAAAAGAAACGAGAGGGCACAAAACCTTGCAACGGGAGAGCTTATCTATTGCAAGTGAACATCCTGCAAATGTTGAATCTGTTCGCAAATCTGAGGAGAAGCCAACACTATCTCTTGATCTGCCTTCTCAAGATACTTTCTGATCCAAGCCTCGAGTTTGCTACTGGCCTAAGTTTTGATACTTCCACCGAGAATGCACTTGCATTTAGCAACCATAGGAACTTTTTTGGGGGTTGGCTCATCCAAATGAGCATGGTGAATACATGGAAACTGAGAAAGAGGACAATGAAAAGCTACGGTGTGGTGCTGTTATGCCTCTTCAAAAAAATTAGCTCGGTCAGAAAAACATGCGGCCAAAGAAGATGCTGGTGACGTGCCGAGGCTCCGCGACTCCAGATTCATGGACGATGATCGGCGGCGAATGAGGGCGACGGCGACCGTAAAAGGTCGTTGCGGTGTTTCTCCATGGTGGTTCTCAGTCAACCACTGCGCAATGAAGAACATGGGAAGGCTGGTGTTCTCGAATGACTTAGGTAAGTGAACTACTCACGTTTGATTTGATCTAAATTAAGGGCTGGTTTGGATTTATTGTGCTGTGGGCTTTGGTTAGATGAAATGGCTCGAATGGGCTCATTAGACAGATAGTGGGCTGCTGCTGGAGAGTAGGCCGAAATAGGTAATGGGCCTTAGGGTTGATTAGGACTTTGGAATAAAATTTGGGCATTTTCGTTTGGGGCTTTAGGCCCTTTCCTATTTCCATGCTTTATAAGAGCTCGGGCCTGGAGATCTAGCCCGAGTCACAATTTTCTGAATAAAAATATATATATTCAAAATAAAAAAAAATAAAAATAAAAAACAAAGGGAAAGAAGAAATGAAAAATTCATAAAAATCAAAAATCAATAAAAAAAATTATTAAAAAAAAAGAGAGTTCTAAAAAAATTAATAAATAAATTAAATAAATTAAAAAAATCTTTAAAAAATCTAAAAAATTGGAAAAATATTAAAAATTCCCAATTGCCTCAAAAATCAAGAAATGGATCATTGTAGCTGATGAATCTTATTTTCGAAAATTTTGTCCTTCTGATTTCTCGAACAATGACGATTTTGCCCATTATGGACAAATTGTCTCAGAAAATTCTAAAAAACAATTCTCAAAATTGTAGGAAATAAGGAATGACCACATTCAACTGGTTTGACCTATTTCACTTCCTTGAAGAATAGCCATTTTACTCTTCTGGTCAGTTTGGCCCCATATCTTTCCAAATCACCTCAAATGAATTTTCATGAAATTGGTACCGAAAGGGCGTTAGAGTAATCTAATGTAACCGAGTCCCCGAACTCATAATCTCTGGTTCGTAGAAATAAATTAGTTCTCTCACTAATTTATTTAGGTTTCTAATCGACCTACCAAAAACGATTAGTGGCGACTCCAAACTTTAAAACCATTTAAACAAACAAATCCAAGTTGCGATTCGGTAGGGCTTGGGAGGGTCCGTGTTAGGTTAGTTAACATAATTAACCTAATACTCCGTTAACCAAAAAAATGAATTTTAGGTCGCGACAAAGAAAAACAAAGAGACAAAAAGGAAAAATAAAAATTCTAAAAATATTGAAACATTACAAAAAATTATTCCCTTTAACACTGATTGTGCTACGTAGTACGATTGTCGTCCATGCCAACGATTTCCAGTCAAAATTGACTGAATTAACACAAATGCAAAAGGTTTAAGACTCAATTGATAAAAAAAAGAGAGTTTAGAATTGAATTGACACAATACAATAAATTTAAGAAAATTTTTCTTAATTTTTATGATAAAGATTCATGATACAAATTTTCGTTCCAAGTAAATTGATTCGTTTTCAATTATTTGAGTGATGACAAATTTCAGATTTTTAAAAGAATTTTCAAAACTTTTCATCGATCCTCTAGCTTGGTCAAACCGTGGCTTTTAGATGGTGATGGGGCAAAAAATATCTTTGGCACCCCTTTTTTTGAGGGCTTTGTTTATAAGGGTTAATACCACGAAAAACCTCAAACTGATACACATATGACAAATTTATCTTAAATTATTTTTTTGATCATGAAAAACCCAAAACTGATATACTTGTGACAAATTTATCCCAAACTATTTTTTTGACCACAAAAAATCTTAAATTGGTATATCTATGACAATTTTATCCTAAACTAATTTTTTTACCATGAAAAAACCTAAACTATTACACCTATGACAAATTTACCATTCATTAAATTGGGTTAATATTACAAAAAAAATCTCAAATTGAATACAAATAACAAATGGAGGATAAAAAACCCAAACTAGTATACCCCTAAACTCCACATGCCATCCAACTCAGTAATTTGACTTTAAATTTAACAAAAACTAAGATAGGGTAATTTTATCACAAGTGTACTAATTTGGGGTAAATTTATTACAGGTATACCAATTTGAGATTTTTTGTGGTCAAAAAAAATAGTTTGAGGTAAATTTATCATAGGTGTTACCAGTTTGGGGTTTTTCGTGGTATTAAGCCTTGTTAGAAAGTCTTATAGACACGAACCCTTTCTGGCTTTGTATATTATTTCTATTCAGTTGTTACTTTTTGGACAGGTGATATTCACGAGAGTTCGTTGGATTTGGAGTTGGCATTTCATTTTTTGAGAGTCCCCATGATTATTGTCATGCTTTGGTGAAGTTTAGCTCCATCGTTTGGTTTTGAATATCAAAAAAAAAAATATCATAATTATTCATACCAATGCGGCCACATCATGTAATTGGCCGGTGTCCACGACAATAATTCCAACTAGATTGGCCACATGGATTGAGTTCGTAGAAATACAAAATGTTTAGGGTTTAATTAACAAAAAAAAAGTCTAAGATTGAATTGACGCCAATTTAATAAGTTTTAGACTTTTTTTGATAATTTTCCTACATTATCAATGGCGTCAATGCAAAGATCCAAGCAAGATGAGAAGACTCACAATGGACTTGAATAACTAGTAGTTCAATGATGCTGACACTCGAATGGATCATTTTTTATCAAGTTGCTTGGTATGTCAATTTCATCGAAAGTTGGAAAAGTAAGTCATGCATTCCTGTCTTAACAGCAAAATACATGCTGTTGTAGTTTGTTTACAAAACAAATAAAGAAAATATCATTTTCCAATCCTACATAAGATGGAAAAAAGAGTGCAAGTATCTTTATTAGTTAGAAAGCTACTACGATCTTTCAAAAAAAAAAAAATGGATAAGTATACTAGACTCCACTATATCCTTGTACAGGTGCGCGATTATTAGGAGCAGTTAACAATTAGCAGTTAGCACTTTGCACGCTTGCGAGATCGTGAATAATTATTGGCACTAATCAACAATCATTTTATTTTATTTTTTTTATTTTTCAGAATATAATAAAATGAACTATTGATTCCTAACAAATAGTGCGACTGTTCAAGTAGGAATTGCAGTTATTTTTATTAAATGTATTTCCAAAAATTTATTAATTTGGGCAATGAAGAGTTGCAATTTTTTAAACAAGACGTTTTTGGACAATGAAGAATTGTGTTCGAATAAATTGTTTTTTCAGACAATGAAGAAGTGTGTCCGAAATTAATTGTTATTTAGACACAAAGAGTTATGTTCAAATGATAGTTTTTGAGACATAAAAAGTTGTCTTCCTTCATCTATTATATATGAGCGCTTTATTCATTTTCAAAATTTAACTTCTATTTTCGTTTTCTCAAATGATACACAACTATGTTTCCAATTGTTTGCCTTGAGAGGTCCTGGAGAAATATTAAAATTTCTATCTGCTAGTCTTACTAAGACTTTGTTGTATTTTAGAGGATATTTATTGAAAACCATTAGTAACATTGTGAGGCAATAATCCATAAAGAAAGTGTTACCACGCCTCAAAGTCTGCTTCCTTTTATCCCGCTCGCTAAATTTCCTAATTCACGCTAAACTAATTGAAAAAGGATAAGAAATAATGTTCAGGCTCTGTTTTTTTGGTATGAAATATTACATTTTGGAAAATATTTTGTAAACAAGATTTTTGAGAAAAAATAACAATAATTTTTTGTGTTTGGCTGTAAGTTAAAAATGAACTAGAAAATATTTTTCTTTGTTTGATATGGAAAATCATTGATTTGCCTGAGAAAAAATTACAAATTTCAAAATTTTAATTACTTTTTAATTTGTTCGCTTTTCTTTTTCTTTTCTTTTTCTTTTTTTCCTTCTTCTTTTCCTTCTTCCTCAATTGCTGGCCACAGTGACTATAGGAGGTTGGCCACAGCTGAGGGACAAGCTTGTCAATGTATGGCAAGGCTCGATTTCACTAGATTCTAGTGAGCTCAAGCCTCCGGCCATGGGCGAGGCTCCATCTCATAGGATCTGGAGAGGTCGAGCTCACCCAAGGCCTTTCGGCTTGTAGATTATTTTTATTCAATTGCTACTTTTGACAGGTGATATTCATGAGAGTTCATTGGATTTGAATTTGTGTTCCATTTTTCGGGGGTCTCGTGATTGTTGTTATGCCTTGATGAAGTTTAGCTCCACCGTTTGTTTATGAAGATTGAAAAGAATATATTCAAATTAACCATATCAGTGCCGACCACCCCATGTAGGACGGCCGGTATCTATGTCAGTGATTTTCGACTAAAATTAGCTAGATGGATTATATTGACATAAATACAAAAGGTTTAGGAATTAATTAACAAAAAAAGATTAGGATTGACATAATTACAATAAATTTAGAACTTTTTTTTGATAATTTCCTATAATTATCAATGGACTTGTGTCAACTCAAAGACCCGAGCAAGATGAGAAGACTCACAAATCAACTTGAACAAATAGTAGTTAAATGATACTGACACTCGAATCCATCAAGTTGCTTAACAATGTCAATTTCAACGAAAGACTTGGAAAAGTAAGTCAGGCATGCCTTTCTTAACAGCAAAGCACACGCTAAACCGATTGAATAGATGAGAAATAATTCTTCCGCTCCGTTTATTTGGGCATAAAATGTGACATTTCTCGAAAATATTTTTTAAATAGTCATTTTTAGAAAAATGATAATATTTTATGATGTTTAGTTGAAACTTAAAAATGAACCGGAAAATATTCCATCGTTTTGGTATATAGAAAATCATCAAAAAAATTTGAATTTTTAATATTTTTTTCTTTCTTACTCGCCGCTTGCTGGCTAAGGTGACGGAGAGATCGGCTATGGGTGGGGACAAGCTTGCCAAGGCTAGCGAGGCTTGACTTTGCTAGATGATGGCAAGCTCAAGCCTCATTGGCCATAGGGCAAGGCTCCATAACATCAAATCAGGCAAGGTCGAGCTCGCCTGGCTAGTTGCCAAGAAAGAAGCAAAAAGAAAAAGAAAGAAAAAAAGAAATGGACGAGAAAATAAAATATTTGTTTTTTTAAATTAAAAATTTGAATTTTGTTAAATATTTATATAAGAATGAACGTCTAATTAACCAAGGAACCTAGCCACCGCTGAGGACACATGCATGGTCTTTGTGGATCCGGGCATGAGTGCCAGGGACAAGAGCTTGAACATCGGGGACTCGTGCATGGCCTTTATGAACCTGGGCATGGTGCCAAGGGGCTGGGAAACGACCTACTTGGGTGCGGCCACTGAAATTTGGTTCTGAATGCTGCGACCCTTGAACCAACATTGGAGTTTCTATGCCCAAATGTAGAGTTTGGATTTAAGCGTTGATACCTAGTCATATTAGAAATATGTTCTTCGTTTTTCAAAGAGGAAATAATATTCTTGGATTTAGGCTTTAGAAGGAAAACCTTTTTCGTTGATCATTTTCGTAAGCAAACCAAAAGCAAAGAAAATGTTTTCAGCGAAACAAAGAGACCCTTTCGAAAGGATTTGGAAAAATTTCTTCAAAGTATTGATTGGGAAACCTACCGTTGATTTTGGTGCTCTCTATTAGAACCAATATCTATGGAGTTATCATTTTCATCTTTTACCGTCTTGATTTTTCTGTGGATTAATTTCCGTGGAAGTTTGTCTCAATACTATGAAATAATGTGTAGGATGACATGGGATTATGCATCTTTTTTTTACATATCAATAGGATTCGGCCAAAATCGATAATTTGTTTAGGCGCAAACAACATGAGACATAAAGGGAGGGGGAGAGGAACAAAAGGAGGGGGGCAACGTGGGAGAAAAGTGGACCTTTAAATCGATAATTTCTCTACGTCCGAGGACTCTTTGCGGGTAGCGGCTGAGAGAAGCGCGAATTTCCACGTCATCTTTGCGGGTCTCATCTTCAGAGTGTCTGCGGAGACAGTGCCGTTCTTCTAAGCCAAAATGGGGCCTCTTGGTCCCCGCGATAATCTGTCAGCTAGTAATAATGTGCAGCACATGCCTTTTCCCAATGGCACCGTCATGTTGTATACTCCACAATTGATCGTAAAACGCGACGGGACAGATAAAACGTGAATTGCGCGGAAAAAGACTCATGATGTATTAGAAAATGTGTCGAAAAAGACTTAAACCTATTGTGTTAATATCGATTAACCATAAATCTTTTGATATAGATCCAATTTTGTCCTTCGACTAGTTTTGGCCGAATATCGCTGACGTGGACGTCGGCCGTGACATTTAATATTGTCTCCCAACTTGAATTAATGAAAGGACAACATTGAATATTTTCATATAGTTCATGAACTAAGTTGAACACGTACAAAAATTTTAGGGATCACATCGAACAAATTGAAGTTCAAGGGCTATATAATATGCTCGGTGAAAGTTAGAACCATTTATGTCGTTATCTTTAAATTAATGCTAGATTTTTGTGGCAAGCGCTCCATATATTTTTTTTTAAACTGTCTGAGAATAACACGACATCTGTATTGACCTGATTGAGGCTTCGTTTTAATAATGATTTTGCCATCTATAAATATCTTATCATCTCCTCGTTGAGAACATGCGAACCGGACAATCTCACATCTTCGAAACCCACCCCAGATCATATGGCTTCTTCATCAGTTCTGTGGAAGCCGTCATCTTAGCAGTCTTCTTCTTGTTCTCCTTGCTCTCCTGCCTAAAACAATCATCACCACCTCGTTTCCATTCCATTTTCCTAGCATCGGCGTCTCTGCTTCCTTACCATTCCTTTCACTCCTGAACGTGACCGACATAATGATGAAGCAGAGGCTCTCTTGAAATGGAAATCTAGCCTCGAAGACCGCAGCCAATCTCTCCTACCTTCATGGCGCGGAAACACTCTTTCTTGCGCTTATTGCAGGGCATCGCTTGCGATTTGACTACGGATTCGTCGCCCATCTTAATCCTTTCTAATCTCGCCTGAGTGTGACCTTAATGGTCCTCGACTTCTACTGCATACCAATGTGGTCAGTCCTCGACTTTTTCAACAACTCGATCTACGGTGTCCGATTCCTCGAGTTCGGTAACCTTTCCAAATTGGCCTCTTGATTTTGTTTATAATAACTGTCAGAAAGCATTCCTCGATGTATAGGCATGCTAAAGAGCCTTCGCATTTTGTACTTGTTGCAACTATTTCATCAGTGGACACATCCTCGGGAGATTGGACTGTTAGATTCTCTTATGGAAGTTTGATCTTATCCGAAACAATCTCACAGGTCCCCCGTCCTGCTTCACTAGGAAACCTAAGCAGCCTAAATCATCTCTATATCGTCGCAAACCATTTGATAGGTCCATTCCTCCTTTCTTGGAAAATTAGGCAATTTAACAGAATTATTGTATATGAAAATGACCTTTCTGGTGCATTCCGAGAGCGATAGGTTACGCTAAGAAGCTTGAAGGTTCTTTACTATGCAGGAACAGACTTTCGGGGGGGGGGGAAAAGGGGGGGGGAGAGGAAAGGGGGGGGGGGGGGGGGGAAAAGGGGGGGGGGGGGGGGAGAGGGGGGGGGGGGGGGGGGGGGGGAAGGGGGGGGGGGGAGGGGAGGGGGAGGGGAGGGGGGGGGGAAAGGGGGGGGGGGGGGGGGGGGAGGGGGAGGGGGAGGGGGGGGGAAGGGGAGAGGGGGAAAGGAGGGGGGGGGGGGGGAGGGGGGGGGGGGTGGGGCGGCGGGGGGGGCAAAAAAAAAAAAAA
>JAGVVM010015100.1:0-12876 GCA_019149425.1 Psidium friedrichsthalianum | reverse complement strand
CTTTCTTTTTTCTTTTTCAATCTTTTAAAGAGTTGCTACAATGTTGTTGTTATTTCCTTCATTTCCTATAGAAGGAGTTGCTGTGGTCGTGGGAACTACTCCACTGGTCACAACGTCCCACATTAGATTATCTATGTGCCTTAAAGAACCACTTCATTTTTGTGCACCAAACGTTATAGCCCTTTCCATCAAAATAAGGAGGCTTGTTGTTTAATAAAGAGTCACATGATAGATCGTTAACTCAAAACTAAACACTTTACCATAATGAGCAACTAGCTCTAATACCAATTATTGTATCCAGCAATATCACGTAGAGGGAGTAAATAGGTGATTCTGAACAATTTGAAACTAAATACGGAATTAAATAGATTAAGATTCAATTGAGAATCACAATCCGAACATGTATGTGTAACAAATTAAACACAATATAAGGAGTTTAGGGGTGAGAGAATTGTACGCAAAGCTTATATTTTTCGGCTTAGATAAGCTTATGTCCACTCTCCCCGCTGACAGCCGATTAGCTAGATTCTAACTAAATGAATGAAAGGCTACAAGTGATGTTACACTCTTAAACTCTTACATAACCTCTCAATGATAGATTTTATCACTCTCAAGACAAGTGTATGAATCTAAAAACTCAAGTGCTTCGGAGTGCAAGTTCTAATAATCTCGCACAACAGTCACCATTGGTCCCCTTTTATACTCCTTTGACCTTGAACTAGCCATTGTAAAGGTCCTCCAAAGGATTGATCTTCAATTGCTGATTAAAACATCATCAATCTTGATTGAAAGATACTATATCTAGAGAAATTTGGTAGCTGTGGTGTAGAGTTTAAACCCTTCATATTTAGTTGCAAATAAAACTCAATCTTCATTTTCCAAAAGTAGAGATAATCAGATAAGAAAGTCCTCTTGTTCAGAGGAAGGTGATTATAATCGAGGATATTTTGTAAATCAATTTGTAGAATAATCATGTTAATCAAAGATCACAAACTTCCATAAATAAGACAACTAAATCGAAAACCTGCTAATGTGGGTCTTCAGAATCTGGAAAGAATATATTGTAGTGTTTGAGCAAATATCAGAAGCAGAAGATCTCTTCATTTGAACAAACTTGAATAGTGAACATTAGCTTCATAACGTCCTTATTGATGTTTTGCATGAGTCTTCTCCAAAAACTGAATCTTTGGAAGTGATAACCCACTTCTTTGAATAATCATATTCAACATATTTAGAAGCAAATATTTGTGACTTCATCTAGAGGGATGAACACCAAGTTTGGAATAGTATAAACTTTTCCATTCATGTGTACCCGTAATAAAGTATTTAGAGCATTAACCCGATCTTTCTAAGTAAGGATAGTTTTGTTATAGTCAAACTATTCAAAAGAAAGATTTTCTCAACAGATTTGAACCTTCATTTTCATTGCTCATGGACCTGAGGCAAGTGAAGCCTTTAACTTCCTTACTTGATAGTTGATTTATTGCTGGTTGGGTGTGATGCGTTGCTTTGGGTTTTGGGTGTGTTGAAACCAAAGATTGGCTTGCATGCATGGGAAATCTAGTTTGCATGTTGATTATGTCGCTTGAATTTAGTGTCATATGGACTCAGGTAAGCTAATTCTATAGGGTGAGTGTTGCATGTCGTCGAAAAGGCATGAATTGCAATTGTGATGAAGTTAATGGTTCAACCGAGTAGTGTGGGCTATATGTGTAGAGTTCCATGGTTTGCATGCTAAAAATTGACTAAGATTGTAGTGTCTCATGGCTCTAGGTTGTCTAGTTATTGTGTCCATTGCATTGCAATGTTAACATAGAGGCATAAGTAGTGATTCGAGTCCAATAAGGTTGACAGCAGAGAATGAATCGTGTGAATTGTTGATGGTCAGTCATTGCATGTCACAGATGATGGTCCTATGGAGTCGATATGTTGAGATGTATGTTGATTGTGGTTGCATGTTGAGTTTTGGATCGATTATTACATGTATGGTTTGTGTGACTGATGGTTTATCTGCATGAGAATAAAGTAAATGAATGAATGAACCTAGTATCCATTGGTCTTTATCCCTGACGAGGACGAAATGATATCCACATGTGTCCCGGATGATGCCGCATGGGAGTCGAAAGGAAATCGAAAGGTCCATGGCCTGTGTCCCATGGAAGCTTGAGGCCTGTATCTCTTTGATGCCTTGGAGTAAGGGAAAACCCATTAGCTGGTATGACATCCTGGATTTTCGACCCACTTTTGAGATTTGTAATAGAATGGATGTAGTTCATTGATACACTATAGTTAAATCTCACTCAAATTGATCACTTCAGATGACTAATTAAAGGGGCATGGCTAGCTAGGAATTTAGCACATAAACCTAATTGTAGGTCGATACACATAGCTTGTAAAAGCCGCTCGTTAGTTTGAGTATTTATAGAGTCGCTACATATGAATAGGCCACAAATCAGATTCTAAGCTTGAATAATCGAGTTTTCATGAATATCGCAGTTGAAATTTGGATATCGCCTCGAATGGCTCTAGCAGTTGGCAGTTTGGCTTCGTAATGCTGGGAAAAGTAGCTGAAAGTTGAAAATGGCCTATTCGTGCCTGATTTACTTTAGATTCCCTAAATGGTAGGTTGTAGAAAATTTTATAATCTGGAGTGATTTAGTATCTAATCTTGTTTTGCCCTTGACCTCGATCAGCCTAGTTTGAGCCCAATTAGTCCTGAAATGGCACGAATCTGGAGAAGTGTCCATCAGAAGTCAACTCAATTGTTTTAATCAAATCAAATGTCAAATCAATTAAATCGATCCAATCCACCATCAAATCAGTTAAAATCGATCAGCTTTATGTCACGTCAATGAATAGTAAAATTGATGAATAATTAAGGCAAAGATAACAGCCCATTTTTTCTCCTCATTTCATTTTTCCTCCCCTTTTCGTGTGATATCCCCCTCTAATCCCAAGCTCCTCTATATCCCCCTTTCCCATTTTTCTGTGTGCGCTCAAGAAGAATCAATCGTTTGAGCTCATCCGGAGGGAAAATCGAGCTCCGTTTTCTATTATTGACCATAAGATCTAGGCTTTGAGAATTTGAAGGTAGTTAGTTAGAAAGTTGTTATATTTTCATGGGTTAGAGTTGAGCAGAGGTGGTCATGGAGACCCGATATGCTTTGCCTCGATACAAGCTTCGCCGCTACCGTTGCTACTTCATGGCTACTGTTTGAACATGATTAGAGGCTGCTTTAGCTCAGTTTGAGGTAAGTGAAACCTCTAATGCTTGAATAGGACTTTGCGTAACACTAGGATAAGATTAGGGATGGTTTCGACTTGATTTAGGGTGATCTTTGGTGCAAAAAAGTGGTCTATTTTTGAATTTATGCACTATTCACATTGGGTAATGTTCACGAGCTGCGTGGTACTGTTCTTAAAAATTGTCCACTGTTCATTGAATATCTAGGGACTATTCATCAAAGAAAATCACTATTTATGGAAGAAATACTATTTATTAAAAAAATCATGTCCATATGTTATAGGTACTACTCACACTTGAAAAATACTATTCATTTGCTGTCCGTGCATGTTCCGTGATCTATTCATGTGATTTTATAGGTCCCACCATGCATGCCTAATAGGAAATTGCGGAATTTGGCAATTCTAGTGAAACCAAACCATGTAGCAAAGTGATTGACTTAGATATTATGTTATGCTATAAGATTGATGTGGCCGAGCATTTGTTTAAATTGATTGCTGGATTAGATAGTTGAAAAATCTGCCCAATTGCAATTATCTCACATTGATCTACTTGAGCATGCTTGATGGATTAATATGTGAAATATTAAATTGCATGCTGCCTAAGCCCATAACTTGCATAGCAAATTATAAGTAGTGGGGTTTGGCCCTGAGGGGGAAATGGCGAGATAAGGTTGGTGCATCTGGACGTATGTGACGTGGGGTTGCTGGAACGATAAGGGTGCCAACTTGGTATTTGTACAGTGAGGCTTAACGCATGGTTGAGGCATTGAAATGTTATTATGCACCTAGGTCTTATATGTGCCGGAGGCGTATGTGCTAGGCATGGATTTAAGGAGATGTGCTAATCTGGTCTTTGTACAGTAAAAGCATATATGTGTGGTTGAGGCATTGGGATGTTAATTGTTGCACCTGGGTCTTACACATGCCGGAGGTATATATGGAGGACATAGATTTGAGATGTGCTAACCTGGGTCTTTGCGTAGTGAGGCATATATGCGTGGTTGAGGTATTGGGATGCTATTGTGCACTTTGGTCTTATACGCGCTGGATACATATATAGGGGCATGGATTTGAGGTGATGTGTCAACCTGAGCCTTTGCGCAGTGAGGCGTATATGCGGGTTGAGGCACGAGCTTGAATTGTTATTTGTGACTGAGTTATGTTGTTAAGCTAAAGCTCGAACTTTGAGCATGGCACGTGCATGCATTTGCATGGGTTGACTATGCAGGTTGTAATCTACACGCATGCCTGACTATTCTGTTAGTCAAGTCATATTGCATTTTCTGGTATAATACCTTTGGCTACATTGACTTGGATGTTTAAGATTATATATTTAGGATCAAATTGAGGGTACACAATGTCCTGTGCAAGAATTAGGGTGAACTTACTAGATGTGTTCTCATTGGAATTATTTACTCGCCTTTTCAATTCTCATAGCCCCAGGCAATGATATAAATGATCCCCAATTGGGCATGGGATCCCAATGGACACAGATACTGAGACGCAATGTATCGTGGGCTTAGAGAAGGTATATACGTAAGGTAAGAGTACTGTGTGGGTAGATATAGGGAGAGGCATTCGAAGCCATACCTTTTTATGGCATGGATCTACAAGCTAGGGGATATCCACTATGGACCACTTTAGGGATTTAACATCCCGTGGATGGTTAGGTGGTTGGGAATCATCATTGGCCTCTATGCTTAATAGTTTTTTGTGACGAGTTTGGATACAGCCACAGAAGACTCGGATGTTAGTGGACCGACTGAGATCGTATCACTCCCCGAACCAGGCGAGTCACGTAATACCCCTATTAACTGTACGATCGGTTGGCCAAACACAACGACGACCCAATATTTGTGTCATTAACCAAACAATCTCAGATAACCTATAGCAACGGAAATGAAACTCACCATACAGACATGCAAAGAAAAGGAATAGAAGAAAGACAGACTATCGATAACCTTAAACTCTTATTTCACATCTTATATTCATAAATAGAGATCAGAGGTCACTTACTGCTCAAAATTTTCTATTTTCTTCTACCTTACAACCTTCAAGCTATAGTTAGGACGACGATTACATACAATTCAAATCTCCACCCTTCCTGACGTCCCATTGTTCGACCTTTGACAAAAGGGATGAGGTCGGCAAGATGCTCTGGTTTATACTCTGTTCATACCTATTCACATTGTTATCTACAATAGCCTACTTCCTCTCAGGCTCACTTGTCGTCATCAGTGCCTCCATCCGTGGTTTCGCTCTACTCAGGCGATGTCGGCTCTTTTGTTTAGACTCCCTAGGGGTATGAGGGACGATCGCCAAGCTGATCTTAGGAGAACTCTCGAGATCCATTGGGCACTGCCTTTAGAACATCCATCTAACCCCTTCTCCTCCTCCTTAGACACTTCACTCTCAGTCTGCACCTCCCTAGCTGGGTCCCATGGTTCTAGATACTCTGTCGGAAAATCGTTTCCTTGAAGTGACTGTGAAACATATTGCTACTCTCATACATCCATGCAATATAGACCTGGGGCTACCACTGCGGTATTTCAATGTCTACCCAAACCGTGCTCTTCAGTCTAACAAACACACCACCTCTACCTTGAGGGTCATGGTACTTTCGCCTCTCAACATCATATTGCGCAGGATACCCTGTCTCACAGGTATCGCATTCATTTTGGAGTTTAGGGGTCTGAAAACGGGGAAAACTAATCACCATGAAAGCTAATCTCAGCAAGCTCACCCTTAATCTCGCTCAAGATATTAAATACTCTTAGACTTAACTCTAGCAGGAAATCCTAGATGTTCATAACTAAAGCAATCAAAAATACCAAAGGTAACAGCTAAAGACAACTTGCCATATAATAGCCAAGCATGCAAATAAAATAAGTTTCAAACTCAGGCAACAATTTAGATGCACATGCATGCCATGATCATTTTCATTGCCTGGTTTCATAGCCAACTAGACCCACATAATGGTACCGCCTCAGGTCCGACCTCAACCCATGTAGTAGTACCGCCTCAGGTTAGTCCAATATCACAACCCGTGTAGCAGTACCACCTCAAGTTGACACTCGTGTCGCGACCCGCGTAACGGAACCGCCTAGATTGGCACCCTTATCCCTCCAGCTATCCGTGTCTTACATGTAACGGGCGCAAATTACCCTTATCCCTCCAGTTCTTCGCGTAATGGTACCGCTCAAGGCCACGCCTCTCAATACAATGCCCAACAAGTCATAATTCAATACATGGGCCGGCATGCACAATCTAGTGCTTTCGAATAGTTAAATAGCATACTCTGCCAGAATGGCTAATGCATATACTATTAGACACAGTTCACAACATTGCAACTTAGGCAATTTATAAACATATACTCAATCATATTAAGCTCTCGCCCCCAAATTATTCTCTAAGCCATTCACTTTTGGCTATCACTCTCAAACCAACCTGAATTACCAAATTTCCACGTTTTTTCCACAAAAATAATAAGTGGGGTCCACGACACCTCAATAGTTGACTCTAGTCTCACATTGACAGCCTCTAGCATCGTTATGGACTCATGAATAGCCCTCATTATTTCTCAAATAGTGCACCTAGACAATGGTTTCGAACTCGATTTCACTGAGAATTAATATTTGGGCCTAAAATGAGTCCTAGGGTTGCCAGAGTCAATATATATCAATTAGGGCTATATTAAAAATATGGTAGCCTAAGACGAGTCCGATGACTGGAATGAAAAACGCAGAATGAAAACTCAAACGACCTCCGATCGAAGTGATTCAAGTTGGGTTTTAGTCATCTGAGGTCGAACTACGACATATCCGAAAATCATGAAATTACAATGGTCGAATTTCCTTCGACGACCGGGTGAAGTTTGGCGGCAGAATCTAGAGCCAAGATAGGAGGGGAAGAAAAGAGAGAGAATTGGAGTCGATAAGAGAGAGGAGAGAGAGTGGCTGATATAAAGTGGGGGGAGAGAGAGAAGAAAAAGCAACTCTTATCCAATGAAAAATCAATAAAATAATATAATATCTAAGTACTATTCACGACAGTGACATAAAGCTTGGTCAAAATCGGTCAAACTCGGTCAAACGTCTTCAAAGATGGTTAAAACTTGGCCGCAAGATTACTGGTCAATCCTCAAAGTTTGTACCAAATTGGGACTGTTGGGCTCAATTGGTGCTATTTTGGCTCAACCGTGTCCAAAAACTGACTTGAAACGAAACCAAAAAAATTTCTAATCTCACCACAATTATCACCGCACCTAGCCACGGAACACTACGTGGCTTTCGGACCAAACTACCATTTTCTGAGCTTTTCGAGGTAACATCCAAATTTAGCAATTGCGACACTCGTAAAAGTCGATTAATCCTATTCGAAATTCAATCGTGGTCAAATTCATAAGATAACGGCTTTAAATGGATCCTTGAACTAATGGGGTAGCTTTAGTAGTTATGTGTATCGACCATTGGTCCACGTACTTATATTCTTAGACAGCCTTTCCCTTTTAGTCAGTTATTTCGAAGTGATCAGTTTCGTGTGAGATTCTTTATAGGGTATCTATGAGACATCCATTTTGTATTCAAATTCCGGAAAAAGGGTCGAAATTTAGAATGTCATAGTTCTCCCTTCTTATAAAAATTCGTTCTCAAAATTTACAACACACTAATGCAACAACTACACAAACAAACTAGGGTACTTACGCCTCATCTCGTCTTCATTTTCCCACGTGGCGCCTTCCGTACCATGATGCTCCCAGACCACCTTGATATGCTAGATCGTTTTGTTCCTCAGGATTTGTTCTCTCCAATCCTCGATCCACACTGGCTTTTCCACGTATGAAACCCGATCATCTACTTCAATGACTTTATGATTAAGTATATGGCTCTGGTCTGGTTCATGCTTCCTTAACATTGACACATGGAATCCATTGTGCACCTGTGACAAACTCAGCGACAAGGCAAGACGATAGGCTAAATTCCTAACGTGCTCCAAAATCTCGAATGGGCCTATAAATCTCAGACTTAACTTCCCTTTCTTCCTAAATCGAGATAGTCCTTGCATTGGTGATACCTTGAGGAACACGTAGTCTCCAACCTGAAACTCCAATAGCCTACGTCTTTTATTTGCATAACTCTTTTGACGACTCTGAGCCGCTCTTAATCTATTCTTGATCACTTTCATAGCCTTAACCGACTGTTGAACCAATTTGGGACCTGTTATGCTCCTTTTGCCCACTTCATCCCAACATAACGGAGTTCTGCAGGCCTTGCCATACAAGGTTTCAAATAGTGCCATTTTCAAACTCTGTTGGTAGCTGTTATTATATGATTCTACCAAATGTAACTGATCTTCCCATCCGCCTTTGAAATCTATAACACATGCTCGCAATATATCATCGAGTGTTTGAATTGTCCTTTCTATTTGTCCATCTGTCTACAGATGATATGTTGTACTGAACCTTAATTCTGATCCTAATGCTACCTGCAAACCTTTCCAAAATGTTGCAGTGAATCTTGGATCATGATCTAACGTGATTGATATGGGTACGCTATGAAGACGACAATCTGGCGCATGTACAATTCAGCCAACTTTTCTAAGGCAAAGTCCTTTTATACGGCTATGAAATGAGTTGAATTCGTCAATCTATCTACCATAACCTCTATTGAATCATTTTCTCTTAGGCTTCTTGGCAAACCCGTCACAAAATCCATCGTGACATACTCCTATTTCCATTCGAGGATTTCAAGGGGCTGAAGTAATCCACCAGGCTTACAATGCTGTACTTTTACCTACTGGCACGTCAAGCACTTAGCCACATGCTTGGCTACGTCTGCTTTCATTCCATTCCACCAATAGTGTTGACGCAGATTCTGATACATCTTAGTACTACCAGGGTGGATACTACAACTACTTCGATGAGCCTCGGACAAAATCTCTTCCTTTAACTTTGTGTCATTCAACACACATAGCTGTCCATGAAATTTTAAGATCCTATCTTCTGTTACTTGAAATTTAGGTTTTCTTTTGACTACATTCATTACCAATATCTTTTGAACATCAAGGTCTGTAGATTGCAGTTCCTTAATCCTCACCTGAATCTTTGATTCGATCCTTACGGTGGCCATTAGACTCGAGAGGTGTCCCACCTCGATCTTGAACTCTGAGTCTCTTATCCTTTCTAGCAGGGTCCATTCCTTAATCACCATCTGCGCGATGCTAGATTTCCTACTTAATGCTTCCGCTGCTCTATTTGTCTTTCTTGGATGATATAAAATCTCACAATCATAATCCTTTAATAGCTCCATCCATCGATGCTGTCTCATGTTCAATTCTTTCTGCGAGAACAAATACTTCAAACTCTGATGATCCGTGTAGATTTGAAACCTTTCTCCAATCAAGTAATGTCTCCAGATCTTTAACGCAAACACCACTGCTGTGAGTTCTAAATCATGTGTTGGGTAGTTCATCCCATGAGACCTTAATTGTCAAGATGTATATTCCACTATGCATCCATGCTACATCATGACACACCTAAGTCCTTTCAACGATGCATCACTATAAATCTCAAATCCTCTAGGTCATGATGGAATTGTCAATACTGGTGCGGTCGTTAGCTTATGCTTGAGCTCTTGAAGACTTTCCTCGCACTTATTCATCCATTCAAACCTTGTTTCCTTCTTTAGCAAGTATGTTAGAGGAGTTGCTATAGCAGAGAATCTTGCTACAAAGTGTCTATAATATCCTGTTGATTCAAGAAAACTCCTCACTTTCGTGAGTGACGTTGGCCTTAGCCACTTTTCAACTGCCTCGATCTTCGATGGATCTACTGAGATTCCTTCACTAGAAATAATATGTCCGAGAAATGCCTCTTGACTTAGCCAAAACTCGCACTTGCTAAACTTGACATAAAGCGAGTGCGCTCTTAAGGTCCGTAAAATCGTGTTCAAGTGTTGCTCATGGTCCTCAGAGCTCTTCAAATACACTAGGATATCATCTATGAACACGATGACGGACTGATCCAAAAACTCCTTAAATACACGGTTCATCATATCCATAAAGGCAGCTGGGGCTTTCGTCAATCCAAAGGGCATAACTATAAATTCATAATGCCCGTACCTCGTCCTGAATGTTGTCTTCAGCATGTCTTCTTTCTTAATCTTAGCTGATGGCACCCCATCCTTAGATCGATCTTCGAAAACACCGACGCTCCTTGCAACTGGTCAAATAGATCATTTATCCTCGGCAAAGGATACTTATTCTTAATGGTTACCTGGTTCAACTGTTTATAGTCAATGCACAAGTGCAATGACCCATCCTTTTTCCTCACTGTCGTGACCTAAAATATCATTGATGATTGAAATTCCAAGTTAACAGATTATCAAGTTAATTGACTAACCTAATTCGAACCCTCCCAAGTCCTACCGAATAACAACTTAGGTTCTTTTCATGCAAAGTTTATTCAATTTGGAGTTTCCACTAATCGTTTTTGGTAGGTCGATTAGAAACCAAAGTAAATTAGCGGGAGAACTAAATTACTTCTACGAACCAAAGATTCAAAGCCCAGGGACTTGATTATGTTAGATTATTCTAATGTCCTTTCGGTACCATTTTATTTCATAAAAAATCATTTGAGAATGAAACATTAATTGATTTTAACTTAAGTCACTAACAAAGGTTATCATGCAGGTGCACAAATAATTAATTAAACATCCAGAAACCAAGTAAGCTCAGGGAGTATGCACCACACAATATATATTTTTTGTTAGTTTTTGTCCTTTTTTTATGAATGCATAAAAAGTTATACTATATGCAATGTATAAAATTACACTAAAATGCAATGGCATAAATTAAATGCAAATCAAAAAAAATTCAAATGACATGACATAAAATGAGATGGCAAAAATTGACATGACACAAAATAACATAGCAAATACGGCATGCGAACATAGACATATGAATAAGACATGCGTACGAGTTTAGTAATAGATATATCACAAAAACAGTTAAAGACATCTATGATTTCACAAACAAGTTCGATAATATAATATAATGAAAATATGTAACATAAAGATAAGCATTAAAAGTCCCTGAAGCCGGAAAGAGGAAGTGAGTTAAGGACTTCTGTATAGTGTTATGACCTCCAACCAGTGGCTTAGCCTACCAATTTTGGAGTTTGATAATATGAAAATCAAAATACAAAAAATGGAATATATGAGATCTTTACACCACCAAATAAGAGGCAGAGCCTATCGCAATCTGGGCTCGGATCAATGAAAATATGCAATATAGAAAGCAGTAAATAAAGGTAAGCATTAAACTTCCCTGAAGCCGGAAAGAGGGAGTGAGTTAACGACTTCTGTGTAGTGTTCTGACCTCCAGCAGGTGGCTTGGCCTACCGATTCTAGGGTTTGATAATGTGGAAATCAAAATACAAAAGATGGAATACATGAGATCTTTAGACCACCAAGTAGGAGGCAGAACCTACCGCAATCTGGGGTTCGGATCTATTAAGCGAAAAATGCAGAGAATTACAATACGAATATGACATGTGGATATGAAGACATACAAATATGATATGGCATAATCAAAATTTAAATCAATCCATTTAGGAAACGAAATTCTTGAAGATTCAACTCTTGTGCCATGCTCGAGTGACGAAGCTCAAATGGCCACTTTCGGCATGGCTTCGTCTTTTTTGCTTCATTGATCATTTGTCGCTGATACGAAGTCGGACAAAGAAGACATAAAATAGATTGAGTTCGTTCAATCACTTGGTGAACTCAATCACTCCTAATGTGGCCATAGCTCAGGCAGCAACTTTAAAGCCCGTGAATCCAGCACCTTTGAATAAGTACTCGAATTGTTTCTCGAGGACTAGTGAATGGTGGAACATTGTAGTGTCCTACAAAGAAAGAGAGAGAGGGCCAAAGTAATTTTTGCTTCCAAAATTTTTTTTTTTGCCTCCTCGTCCTACGACTCCTTTTCTACTGAATTGATCAAGTTCCAAAAAAAGAAAAGTTGTGTTCTCCTTCTTGCCACGCATCAATTTGTGTGAAGCATCCATTGTGTTGCCAGAACCTGTAATCCCAAGAGAAAAGGAAGCTTCATTGTTGATTGGACATGGCCAATGAAATGTAAACGCAAATTGAAGTGTAAAACCGAAACACCCCCTAGGGATGGAGCTTCTCTTTTCTCTTTTCCATATATTCTCCATTCAAAGCTTTTTGCTTTTTATATATGACCTACAGGGAGAATAAGAAAAGAAGTAACTTTTGTCTCTTGTGAATTTATAGCAAACTCTCTCCCTCTTTGTTTATTGGGGTTATGTCTTTGAGTCGACTTGTGAGGATGAGCAACAAAACCGTGGCTATGAATAAGACTCAACAATCATGAAAATACACTAAGAAAGAAGGAAAGTCAAGGATCAAGACACTCCCTTTCGATCGTGCTCAAGCTGGTCACCATGATCATAACAACATCCTTTGACTACCACCAAATTTGGATGATGAAGTCGAGCAACTCTCTCAATTTCAGAATAAAGCTCCTTCTTCCTCTGAAAAGTAGTCCTCTTAGATCGTTTGACTACAACCTTAGAACCATCTAGCAGGAGTCCAGTATAAGTTCCCC
>JAGVVM010015099.1:0-12587 GCA_019149425.1 Psidium friedrichsthalianum | reverse complement strand
AAGCAGGTTGATGCACATTAGAATCAGCTTCAGTTGGAGGGGTCGGAAGAGAAATCACTGAAATCGGGAATCCTAACAGGAGTTAGGGATGAAGTATTTTAATAACAAAAGAAGTTGATTAAGAAGTACATACCAAGCGAAAGTACTTCTTCAGGCAAAGTAAACTCCTTGTGAGGAACGGGTTCTTCTGGGATGAAGCCTGGAAGTGTAATTGCGAGCCTGTCTGATGTCGTCACCGTTATTGGAGAGTCAGGATGAGTGACTTCAGGCGTTATTGGATCAAGCTCGATCAGAGGCGGATGAGCAGCGGTCGAAGCTGTGAAGACTGGAACTTCAACAGTAGGTTCTGCGGGAGAAGAAGCAGGTGTTTTCTTCGAAGGACCTGACAGTCAAGAGATTAAACTCTGGAATGATAAACCTAACAGCTACAGTATTGGTGTACGAAAAGATATGATCACTCACCTTTACTTGACCTTGATTTCTTCAGTAGCCGAAGTGGTGCATCGGGATCTAAACCCTGAGATGAGGGTTCTGAAATGCGAATTCCTGTCCTTTGTGATGATTGTTTCAGAGTAAGCTTTCGAGGAGCAGGAGATTTTGGTGAAGCCGTCCTCTTGCGTTTGCCATCTGCAAGTGTAATCGGGATTAAGTGGAAAATAAAAGTGAATCTACATCACTCGTACTTAATGAAGAAAGAGGTTAATTAACCTTTCTTTGCATCTCCCGAAGGTGCAGGTGTTGGGAGTGCTTTCGGTGTTGCGTCTGTTGTTGGAGTTGGGTCTGGTACTCGCAGATTTTGATCCAAGAATGAATCCAGATCCTCAATCTCGGAAAAGAAGCGGGAACGATGGTCACCCCACCAGAGTACAAACTCGGGAGTAGTATAGCCGGGTTTCGGTTCATACCGAAACACAGGGAGTTTTCGGTATATCCTCCGAATTACGACTTTAAGCTCGAGAAAGGCAGAGGTGTCTGAAGATTTGCAAGTAACTTTTTCGGGAAGGGAAGGAAAGGAAAAAGTATAGAGTGCTGGGACAGGAGGCCCCTGAGTGAGCCCAAATTGCCGAGCGCAATATTGGGGGGAGTAAATTTCAAAACCAGAAATAAGTCGACCTTTGAACGAAATCTTGAGGGGAAGGTCGATGGAAGTTAACACAACTTGCCAGTACTCACTGCGGTTATTTGAAAAACTAGGGAGATACCGACGGAATTCGGGAGAAAGAAAAGGGGCAAAATCAAAAGCCTCTGCATCTACAGAGTAAAGCTGAGTAACGAAATACCGAAAATAGAAAGAAAATTCGGTATTAAGGGGGGCAACTTCCCGACTTAATGCTTG
Organism: Psidium friedrichsthalianum; assembly: GCA_019149425.1. Lineage (NCBI taxonomy): Eukaryota > Viridiplantae > Streptophyta > Magnoliopsida > Myrtales > Myrtaceae > Psidium > Psidium friedrichsthalianum. The sequence continues at coordinate 11,251 of JAGVVM010015099.1, read as the reverse complement.
GCAAGCAGGGGTATCTGGTATAGAGATGGAAAGGGGCTGGCCAAATCGGGACTCTGAAAACCAGGACGGAAAATAAAAAGCAGCCCAGACTTGCAGAATCCAGAGGGGGCCACCGAAAACCCCTAAGATGCCAGTGGAAGTGACGGAAGCAGCATGGGATAAACCCCTATACAGAAGGGCAAGAGCAGTCTTGCCCAAAGCTAACTTAGTTCCGGAGGCTAAAGCAGTGGCTATGTATAGAAAATCTTTAGAAACCCTTATAACAGGGTGACAAAAAAGAAACTTGCACAGCCAGTAGAGCAGAAAGGCGATGTGCTCTTCTTCGGTAACCTCACCTTCCTTTTTGAAGTATTTGTTCAGAAAAGTCCCGTAGGACAGGTCGGAATCTGAGAGTAAGCGAAACTCTGGATGAGCATTTACGGAAAGGGTGGTGACGTCTTCTCCTAAAAGGCTAAGCCCAGTAATACAAGCCAAGTCCAGAATGGTTACAGTCATGGGGGCAAAAGGGAAAAAGAAGCAATTTGTGGATGACGACCAAAAACTAGACAGGGCACCGATTAATTCAAAGTTCAGGCGGAAATCAAAACAGGAAAAGCGAAGGGCATCGTGAATCTGGAGTTCATCCCAGAGTGTAGCCTTAGAAGCAGAAAGTCGAGAGTACCATTGGTAAAACGACTGGTCAAAAGGGAAAAAAGCCCTAAATTGAGTAGGCTGGGAAACCCAATGATGAAACTGAATGGGTTGATGATGGATAGGAAGAACCTCAGTCAGGTGTCGAGGGAAAACATCAGAGAAAATCTTGGGGAGTAAAAAGTGATTGTAAACAGCAGGACCCAGGACGAAGGAATCAGTACCGTCATTGTTCAGCAGGGAGAAGTAGTGACGGTCATCCAAATCGTCTGATTCCACGAAGTCAGAAAAGCGATCAAGGGCCGTTGCATGGAAAAAGTTTGAAGCTTGAGACGCCATTGATGAAGAGAATGAGGGATTGACGTTAGGGTTTCAACAGGATGCTCTGGAGGAGAAGAGAAAGATCAGGCGAGAGCGCGAAAACGAAACGAAGGTAATGAGAATAGGACAAAAATTTGATTATGTGGGGACAAACAGCTTTATAGCTGATCTGAAAAGGGTCGATGAAACGATGAGAAAAGCGTCATTTGATGCAAAGAAGGAAAATGAATTTTGGAGAAACGACGCGAGATGCGCCGTTTGGAGAAAGAAGTTGAAAAGATGGGTATTTAAGATGACAAGAAAGACAATGTCAGAAGAAAAGGAAGAGACGTCGTTCGGGAAAGAGGAGTATGTTGAGAGTTTAAAAGAATTAAACTTTTTAATTCTTTTAAAAGGGGGCATATGTTGACACCATAAAATTGCTGTCCAATTCGTTGTCTTGGAGATGACGTGTACGAAAAGGAGTACCATCAACAGATCCCTAAGTACGATGAGAGGAAAACGTTACACCGAAGGACAAACCAACATTTTCCATTCGGGATGTAAGCGGCATTCGGGAGAATTGAAGGGTAGGATCCCGAAGTAAAGCAAGAAGAAAACGCCATACAGAATAACAAGCCGACGCATTGTCGTTCGGGATGAGCGCAACATTCGGGAAGGTTAAGGGATATTCCCGAATAGAAGGAATGCTGTACTTGAGCTCGGCATATCACACAGCGTGAAAGTTTCATGCCAAAAGTCAGGGAGTGCAAAGCAAAATCATAAGCGCGAACAGGTTTGTAGAGTGAAGAGGGAGTATTCAAAAATGGGAAGTTACTTAAGCGGTTATAGGCCACGAAGAGCGTGAGTTCCAATTTTCATGGATCAGTCTTGAGGATTGCGGAGGATAAGCGATGGCGCCGAAATTCGAAAGTTTGAAATTAAAGAATAACTACTTGAGCGGTTACGAGCACAAGAAGAATAAGTATCTAGAAAAAGGAGGAAGAAGCAAAAACCATCCAGACAAAACTCTATTTTCCCTTGAAGTTTCTAAGCTTTCGTTGTTGTTCGCAGCCAAGTTTAGCTTTCTTCGCAATTTTCATTACCTATATTTTCTGATTCCAGTAATCTACTTACCAATTTCTGCAAGTAGGAGTATTGTAGCCGTAAATCATCCGAATTTCCACACGCCTTCATCAGTCACTCTCCCATTCACGCAGTTCGTCCATTTTCTCATTCAGAACAGAGCCGCAGAACTCTTTTAAATAAAAACCGAAGTACGAATTTCGGTGAAAGATATTCCCGATCACAGATCGCGCGAACATCTTTTCCCGATCACAGATCGCGCGAACACCAACTATCAACATTTCATCCACCTAGAGTAGTACAATAATGAAATCATTGTTCAAGAATATTTTCATAAGAGACAAGAATCTGAATTAGTCTTACGAAATCCATGATCCTCCTTGAATAATTCAAATTTCATGTACCATATGACATTTTCCTCAACCTACATAAAAGATGCTTCTTGCCTTTAGCTTCAAAACCCTCGAGTTGTTCCATATAAATTTCTTCTTCTATGTGAATATATTTTTACATCAAGGTACTCAATTTCCAAATCCAACCTAGTTGCCAAATCAAGATCAATTCGAGAAGAATTTTTATTTTCTACCACTGATGATAGATCTCTTCAAATCAAAGCCCCTAACTTCAAGCCTACCCTTGTGTCGAGGGAGCAAACTATTTGCTTTTGTCTTTAGCTTGCAAGCCCGCTTGCTTTTCAAGGGAGAAACTGCGCTGGTTGATGTAAAATGAATAAACAAAGTTATTTTCGAATCAAGATTTTCCTAAAAGCTATCGCTTGTATCGCTTATCAAAATTATTGAGTGAATTTTTTTCATCATCCACAAAAATGTCGAAACACAAATTATTTTCGATAATAAATTTTTTTTATTAACTAATTATTTCAAGCTGTACAAGCAATTATTTTTAGAAAAATGTTTCCAACTCATTCATTTTACGCGAAACAATAAACCTAAGTATTCTCTTGCCTTTAGGTAGCTTCAGTAATTCAAATACGTGGTTCTCATACAAGGATTTGAGCTCCTTACGTATGGCTTCATGCCAATTATATCGTTTGTCACATGACATAGCCTCTTGATAAATTTTTAGCTCTCATGCATCAGTGAGTAACACATACTTATATGGCTATATCTCTATGAAGGTCTTTGTTGGGGCTAACGATGCAACATAGAAGGAGGGTTAATAGGTTGAGTGTTGATATTTTAAAACTTTTCTGAAATATCAAACAATTAGCACTTGAGATGGTGTTTTGCAGCGTCTCTGATGCTGGTAAGTAAATCAGAGTGAAATAAACATATCACATGACAATATATAGTGGTTCGGTTTTATAACTAAGCCTATGTCGACTCTTATATTAAAATACTTAATAGTGGTTGGGTTCCACTAGTAAATAGTTATGCAAGATATAATTGGCTAGTGTAGTTTCCTTCACTTGATAGATCACGTTATCAGGACATAAGAACATCGCACTTACTCTTGTACACTTGACGCTTGAATATTACAGTGCTAAACTAAATACAAAGAGATATATAGAACAAGATCAGTGACAATTTTTAGCTTAGAAGACAATAGTAGTATTTTCACGTTATATCTATCTTCTTCTTAACAGCACTGGTCCTTATATACTAAGGTCTTAAATATGTCTGTTGGTGACCTTCAAACTCTTGCAACCTCTTGTCTCACTCACGAAGCCTTCCACTAATGTAGCTATCTTGTGTATGAAAATTGTTCGCTGCTTTTCTAATACGTAATCTAGTTTATCAGCTATGGAATCTAGAGTTTCAACGGCTATTTTCTGTACCATTAATGCTCTTCTTCTAGTGCGTATCTCAATATCATTAGACCTAGTGCATTAATGATCTAACGCACACTATCACTGGTGCAAATTATGAGTGACCTGCTCGACTATCTTCAGTAATGATACAAATTGTTTGACACACGATGTTAAGACCAATGATCTTTCCGTCTTCATCAGTACTAAAAGTTAAGATAATTATCTCAATTAGTCTTTCCAAGCTACCATGAGACATCAATCTTTGGTACCTAATCTCCCAAGAGTTAGAGACTAATATCTCATCTTCAATGATTTGTAGCATCATTGATAATGATAACCAGTTTCAGCATTTGTATTTGTCGTTGTAACCATAAGTTGTAAAGACGGTTTTATGATCATCAAAATATTATAGGGATGCTTTTTAACAGTCTATACTCTCTTCTAGATCTTCTTACTTGAGGCACGATAGGGTATTCCTGCTCAACGGGTTGTTCTCGTACAACTCCTCATTTTGGCTCAATTTTCACAACTGTTTCACTTGAAGAATCAATATTTTGTGTAGACTCAACAAATTCATGATTGCAATGATTTTCTTGCACTTCTCCCCTTTAATTTCCACCCTATGTGATAAGAGGATTTAGGCCAAAACTAATAGAGTATTGAGCAGCATTCTTGACCTCACCAACTTGTCAATGTCTTCAAAGATTTGGTGCTAAAAGAAAATCATATCTTGACTTCTAATGACTTTATCCACAGATGGACCCCATGACATCTAGCGAAACTCTTCATGTCCATTTCCTAGGAAAATACATTGCTTTGATCAACTAAGGAGTCCCTCACTGCATTTACCTTCTCCTTAATCAACTTAGCTTGCATAATATAGTTCGTTCAAATATTTTTTTCCCTTAGCCACTACCATTTTACCCCTACTCAATTTCCATTTGCCGTCACAAAAGAATTGTAGTGGCCACCATTATCTAAGGCACTTGAGGAGATCAAATGAAGACGAATATCTTGAATACTAGCAAATTACATCTAACAACGGTTTCCAATTGAATATCACACATGCTGATAACCATAGAAATACCAATGTTCCCCGTTCTAACGAAATCAAAATCAAAGTTGCGATATGATGTGAGGTAGTTGCAATGAGAGGTAACATGGAATAACCACGCGAAATCAACAACCCAACATGAGTATTGGCATGTAAGTTTGCACAAGCATCATTATAGATGAGCACAACATCACCATTGGATGTAATTGTTGTTGTCTCTTGTTTCTTGATAAGTCTATTAAAATAGAGTTACTTTACCTATTTTAGGCAACAAATAATGTGATATTTGTGAGAAAATATTTGGATTTCCTTCTCTTCGTTCAAATTTTTCTTGTTCATGCAACATAATGAGAGATGAAGAAAATAAGAAAAAAGGGAGAAAGAAGGAAATCAAGATGTCACCCACAAAAGCATTCGAAGGTGGAGGCAAAATCAGGAATTCTATGTTTTATTACCTAATTTTATGCGAAAATTAGAGATTGCCTTATTTTTAGGAGTCTTGGATGTTACCCTATAAGTATGATAACATTGAGTGCTTGGGGGGATGACTAGTTTTTTAGTTTCAAATTGTTCTTTCATTGTTCTGGGAGTTTTTCAAGTATTTTGAAGAGAAGAAAAAATTGGTATCAGAATTCTTGTTCTTCAATTAAAGATGTTGGGTTTAATTTATATTTTCATTTCTTCTTATATTATGTTCTAATTTTTTTTTATTAAAGCTATGATATAGCTTGACCATGATGATATGAATTTCATGATGTATAGGTTTTACAAATGATTTCATTCATGTGAGTTATATATCATTGTGCTTAATGCTTTTAAGTGACTGGACACCATTTAAATGATCTAATATGCATGTTTGAGATTAAAAAAGTGATAGTATGCAATTGTTCTTTATAATATATAACTATGAATTAAATGTGGATAGAGGTATAATGTTATTTATGTGGCTGTCGGTGATAAGGTGATCCAAAATAATCACTGTAAACCGAGATTATTCACAAACTTTAATGCACTTATGTTTATTTAAATTCACATAGGGATATGGTGGATTGATAAATTGAGTAGGTTTAATATACTTAGAGATATGGTAGTACGTAGAAGAGTGTCGCGACCTAAAAAATTTTAGTGGTGGAAAATTCCCAGATTAACGGATTATTAGGTTAATTAGATTGACTAACCTAATACGGACTCTCCCAAGCCCTACCGAATCACAACTTTGGTTTTTGTTCAAATGATTTTAGAATTTGAAGTCGCCACTAATCATTTTTTAGTAGATGGACTAGAAATCTAAGTAAATTAGCGGGAGAACTAAATTACTTTTACGAACCAGAGATTATGAGTTCGGGAACTTGGTTACACTAGTTAATTAAAACTAATGCCCTTTCAGTACTTCAATTCCATGGATATCCTAATTTGGCAACTCAGGCTTGGTTTACTCCTAAGGCTCTAGTGAGGTGTTCTCTTCTCTCTCTTTTTTTTTTTTTTTGTATTTTCACTTTTTAGATGGAATACATGGATGGTAATGGGTGCATGGATAAGCAAAACGTGAATATGCAAATATAGGCATGCGAACATATACATGCGAACGCGGATATGCAATCATGAATATGCGAGCATGGATATACAAATATGATATGCAAACATGAACGTATGTTACATGCGAACGTAGGCACGCAAATACAGCATATGAACGTGGATATATAAATACAGCACGCGAACACAAATATGTGAATGCGACATACGAACGTGGACGTGCGAACGCGACATACGAACGTGGACGTGCGAACGCGACATGCGTACATGACATATGAACGTGGACATGCGGACGCGACACGTGAATAAATCATCAAAAATAGAATTGGTCAGTCGAAATGGCCCGTTTCCTAATTTTTGGGATTTTTCTGAATTTTCTGAAATTTTTCAATACTATTTGCCAATAAGGGGCAAAATCGTCATTTTGAAAAGATTAAGAAGGAAAATCATCAAAATAGGATTGACCAGTCGAAATGGCCTGTTTTCTAAGTTTTGAAATATTTTCTTTTGAATTTTTTTGGATGAATATGCATGAATTAATGACAATACGAATACGACGTACGTACGTCATATGTGTACATAACATACGAATACGACATACGTATCACAAAATTAGTCAATAGAATACATGAGATCTTTACACCACCAAATAGGAGGCAGAACCTAACGCGATTTTGGGTTCGAATCGAAAAATACAGAAAATTGCAATACGAGTACGTATGCGGCATGACAAAGTATGCATGAGCTATACTATATGAAATGCATATGAATGGCATTTTTTTGATATTTTCGAATTAAATAAGACTGATGATGCAAAATATTCTGAATATAAATATAATATTAAAAGATGCGATATAAAAAGCAGTATATAATGATAAGCATTAAAAATTCCCTAAAGCCGAAAGAGGGAGTGAGCTAATGACTTCTGTGCAGTGTTATAACCTCCAGTAGGTGGCTCGACCTACCTATTCTGGGGTTTGATAGTGTAGAAATCAAAATGCATAAAATAGAGTACAAAAAGCGGTAAATAAAGAACCTCCAGTAGGTGGTTCGGCCCACCAATTTTGAGGCTTGAGAATATAGAAATTAAACTGCAGAAAATGGAATGCATGAAGCAATAAATAAAGAACCTCCAGCAGGTAGCTCGGCCTACCGATTTTGAGATTTGATAATGCGAAAATTAAACTGCAGAAAATAAAATACAGAAAGCAGTAAATAAAGAACCTCCAACATGTGGCTCGCCCTACCGATTCTAGGGTTTGATAATACAGAAATTAAACTGCAGAAAATAGAATACAGAAAGTAGTAAATAAAGAATCTCCAGTAGGTGGCTCGGCCCACTAATTCTGGGGTTTGATAATATGAAAATTAAACTGTAGAAAATAGAATACAGAAAGCAGTAAATAAAGAACCTCCAGCAAGTAGCTCGGCCTACCAATTCTAGGGTTCGGATCTAATTTTTGGAGCCGAATGAAAATTTGACAAACAAGCTCGCGTATTTAAACCACAGAATCGACTCTCTAGGTACTGTCTGATGGCCGAACCGATGAGACTCAAGCTCTTCTCGATCCTCCTCCCTTGACTCTCCTGATGAAAATCTTCAAATTCCATGATCCTTGATTTCTTTGAGGGACTCCCTTTTTCCTTCTCCTTTTCTATCCCTCTCACGAGGGCGATCATGACGGTCACAGTCTCTCTCTCCATCCCTTTCTCAGTCACGGTCACGGTTCCTATGGTGCCTATCTTCTCTGCGATCACGATCTCTTGGTCGATCATGATATTTCTCACGAGACTTTTCACGTTCTCTCTCTCCTCTTCCCTTTTCCCGAGACTTCTCCCTCTCATGTCGATCCTCTCGCACCTTTGGTTCCTCCGATTTAGATGGTCCTCCAGGTGGGGGTTGCTCAAAGTTGTGATGGGTTGGTAAAAAGCTAGCTATTCAGTTCTGGCAGTGAAACGAACGAGCTGGTGTTTTGAGCCAATTGGATTGGAAGCTGTAGTGGTGTTGACACTTGATTTTTGGCCAATTTTATTTTCAGAAATTTTTAGAAAATTCATAAAAATTAATAAAATTGAAAAATCAACTTTGGGGACCTTAGCCTAGCCTAGGGAACCAATTTTGAGCAAAAAATAATTTTCCATATTTTCCATATTTTTCTGCATTTTTTTTTGGTAAAGGTAAGTAATATAATGACTTTCCAAAACAAAATACAACCTAACGCCCAAAACAAACCTCGTACCCAATGCGACATATGCGGGTGTCCCAAAGGGTGCGAAGTTGTAGCGGCCAAGAGCTACAAAGAAGGATACAGATCGAACAAAACAAGGTTGCGGGTAGAGACCCCAACCACGCTACAACCGAAACCAAGCAAAAAGAAGAGGCAACGGAATCAACAGGAGATAGCCCAAGTATTCAGCGGGATACAGTTCAGAACAAAACAGCAACACCAAGAGCTAGACCACACATGAAGGCCGAGGCATCAATCAAAAATGTCTGCAGGAAGGCCCCAATTCCGCTGAATGCACCTGTTGCGTCGCGTATCAGCCACCGGTTTTAGGGATATGGCTTTATCCATCACCGACTTCGCCAAATGTCTCTGAAGAGCCGGCAAGAAGAAAGTATGGTTTCGGAACAATATATTGTTCCTCTCCGTCCAGATAAGATGGCACAACGCCGCGAAGGAGAACCGAGCAATTTTCTGGTAGAAGTGCTGCCCAGCAATAGCTTTGGAGGCCCATCGAAGATTATTCTGCCAGTCACGATTTACCCAGCGAAGGTTGCTTTTGGACGCCCAAAACCGAGCCAAAGAACCTGTGATACTACAACCAAAAAACAAGTGATCAATAGAGTCAGGTCTCAAGTTACAAAAGGCACAAAGCCCCCGGTCTATCCTGCCATAGCCGAGCAGCAGCACTTGTGTAGGCAACCTGTTTAGAGTTATAATCCAAAGGAGGAAGGCATGGCGCGGTAATATGCAGTTATCCCATATAAAGGAGTCCCAATATACAATGGGACTTTTGACACGAAGAAATTCCCAAGCCGAGGAGACTGAAAAAGTTCCGGAATTGTGACCCAACCACAGAAACTTGTCACGCCTTTCCGGTACCAGGTGGGGAACAGATTCAGACCAGGAGCAATACGTGGAGTACATAGCAGAAGGCTGAGGATTCATGGAGAAGAAATCCGTCACGGATGCCTCCCTTGCAATCCCCGAGCCATAGATGTCTCTATCAGAGAATAATTTGTAGAGTGGGCCTCTAGGATGCCAGTTATCGAACCAAAAAGAGACGGTATCCCCTTTGCCAATCCGCCAACGAAAAGCCATGTCAACGTCAGGTCGAATGTCAAGGATTTTCTTCCAAGACCAAGAACAAAACGTAGGTTTGCGCACCACCCAGAAACTTTTCAACTTCAGAAACGTCGAATGAATCCATTTGCACCACAAGGATTCTTTATCTGAAAAGAGAAGCCAAATATGTTTAACCAAAGCAGCCCGATTACAGTCTACTAGTTTACGGATGCCCAGTCCACCTTCCGCCTTAGGACGGCAAACATCATCCCAGGAGACCTTCGCACCACCAACACCGAGTTCAGGTCCTTTCCAGAGGAAGTGTCTTAAAATACGCTCTATGCTTGAGAGCACCGATTTTGGGAGAGTGAACACGCTTGCCCAAAAGACATGAATAGAGTGTAAGACTGATTTAATGAGCTGCAATCTTCCAGCAAACGATAAAAACCGATGACACCAGGATTGTGCTCTAGCTGTAATTGCATTAACCAGCGAAGTGCAATCCTCCTTAGAAAGTCTAGACGAAATAACAGGTACCCCCAAGTAGCGAAAGGGGAGTGTACCTTCAGAGAAGCCGAGTGAGTCAATAATTCCAGCCTTCATATGATCCGATGCACCAGAAAAATAAATCTCGCTCTTCCTCAGATTCGGGTGCAGCCCAGACCAAGCTGCAAATCTGAGAATACCTTCCTTCAGCAAGGATGTGGAGCGTAAGTCAGCTTGAGAGAAGATCAGAACATCATCTGCAAAGAAGAGATGTGACAACGAGTGCTCTTGCACCTCCAGAAAAATTTAAAGGACGGCTGCTTAGTAAGAGTATCCAGAATCCCTGAAAAAATTTCCATGGCTAGAGTGAACAGATAGGGAGACATGGGGTCGCCCTGGCGTATGCCTCTTCCACTAGAAAAGTAGCCATGGAGCTCACCGTTAATCGCCACTGAAAACATGGGCGATCTTACACAAGTTAAGATCAGATTGGTGAGTTTACTAGGAAACCGAAAGCCAGTGACACCAATTCCAGAAAATTCCAATCAAGCGTGTCATATGCTTTATGGAAATCCACTTTCATAGCGCATTTAGGTGAATAAGGAACATGGTGAAAACCACTGAATAATTCCTGGGCCAACATGATGTTGTCACTGATGCGTCTACCCCTTATAAATGCATTTTGAGGTGAGCTAATAACAGCAGGCAAGATCCCAGCTATTCTATTGGAGATGATCTTCGTGATACATTTGTAGACCGTATTGCAGCAGGCAATCGGTCTAAAATCATTCAACTCAGAGGCATTAGGGATTTTGGGAACCAAGGAGAGGATGGTAGCATTAGTCTCCTTTAACAAACAGCCCGTTGTGAAAACATCTTTTATCTCACGTACAACTGAGGGGCCTATAATCTCCCAAGCATTATGGAAAAAATCAGCAGTAAAACCATCAGGGCCAGGTGCCTTTCCTTTTGGGAGAGAAAACATGGCATTCCGTATTTCCAATTCAGTTACATCCCGAGATAATAGATCAATCTGAATGTCGTCTAAAGGTCGAGCAATCACTGACCTTAATTCCTGCAGAGAAGGCGATTCAGAGGCAA
>JAGVVM010015095.1:0-11011 GCA_019149425.1 Psidium friedrichsthalianum | reverse complement strand
AATGTTGCATTTGCATTGGATTTGCTCATATTTGCATTGCAAGTGAATAAGCAGGTATTATGCAGTCAGCCTAGCTGTGCCTTGATCATTCGTTTGGAAAATCCAGGTAAGTTTTCTAAACCCTTTTCAAATTGACAACTTTATTGACTTTAGCTTTCATTTTGACCTCTCGTGTTCACATTGATAAGATTCAAGTGACATATCCTTTTTGTATTCATTGATTCAATTCGGTAATATGCCTTTCATATCTTTGCTAGTTAGCCTTTATAGTACCAAATTGTGATGTATACGCTCTCATAATCTTGGTTCTTTGTCAAATCACAATGTATGCGCTCTTGCGGTCTTGATCCTTTATCAAATCACAATGTATCCGCTCTTGTGATCTTGGTCTCTCTTACCAAATCATGATGTATACGCTCTCATGATCTTGGTTCTTTGTCAAATCGCAATGTATGCGCTCTTGCGATCCTTGATCCTTTGCTGAATCATAACGATATGCTCTTATGATTTTGCTCTTGTTCTTCCAAATCACAATGTATGCGCTCTTGTGGTCTTGGTCATCTTTTCGATTCACAATGAATATGCTCTTGTGATCCCGGAAAATATATTTTAACTCTATACATATCTATGCGCGCTGTCCCGCATCAGAGGAAAATCTCTAGTAACGGATAAGGCCCCAGTACCTTGAGATCCTTGCATTCACAAGAAGAAGCTTGGAAATCAAGGAATCATCGGCGTTATGAGGTGTCTGATGAAACAGGTATTTCATATGTGATCAATGTGCAAGTTTCTTCAATCCATTTCTTTGGAGTAGAGAAGTCTTAGCACATGTTTATTTATTGTCCTGCATATCATGCATCATTTCCTTTGCATAGAAAATGGGATTAAAACTCCCTGTCAAAAAATGTCACTCATCATTTGCATTGTCAAAATTTAAGGTTCAAATTTGTCTTTGAGCGAAACCTCTTCGAGCCTCCACTCAAAGAGGGGCAGCTGTTGACACCTAAATTTTGACTTTTCCGTAAATCATTTGTTTTACATAAAAAAATGAGAATTAGTTTTAGTTCTCGCAAAAAATAATTAATTAATTTTTAAGCATAGCATATTTAATTTAACTATTCATATGTTGCATCTTAGATTTTGACCAAGGACAAGAGTAAGCGTCGAGGATTGGATGGACTCTCCAAATTTCAAAATAATTCAAGAGTTTTAATAATTTGGGTATCCTATCTAGATAGAGTTTCGGTGGATATGGGCTCTAATGACCTAGTGGCTCAAAGTAAATCCTAATCTAGTTAGGATTACTAATCCTACAGCTCAAAATAAATCCCACTTCTACTAGGACTAGTAATCTAAGTTCTCTATAAGTGAGCCATAGCTCAAGGTTAAAGGGGACGTTCAGATTTTCAGAGCAATTGGGATATTAAAAAAAAATTCAGAGAGACACCCATGAGCTTTGAGAGCAAAAGAAGAGAGTCCTTCGACGGAAATAGAATCTAGTGGCTGTCTCTCTACTCTGGTTGACTGAGTCCAACCTTGCTGCGTTGTCCAAGCTACTGCACTGAAGACCCAGTTGTTGCGTGGAAGACCAAACCGTTGCACCAATTGACTAAATTTTCTGTCCCATTGTGCTTTCTTTTTTTTCAGTTGCTGCTGGGAAATCCGGAATCATTGAGCTGTCGTTCAAGAAGTATTCATAGTTGTTCGGTACTGTGATGAGGACAATTTGCTCGCTATTTGGGTTGATTCTAGCTGCGGTTCGATGCCCGTTTTGCCTCTATTTAGTGCTATTTTTCCGCTGATTTGGTGCCTAATACTCGCTGCCTTTTAGTCCAATTCTCTACTGCGTTATCAAGGATAAAACGCTGCTATTTCTGGACTGGTCTTGCTGCTGTCCAGAGCAAAAAAAAAAAAGCACTGTTTTAGTGGCTTTTCTCATCGACGTCTTGGTGTAAATTTTTGGAGCAATACAAGGTAATTTCCTCTAACTTTTGGTTGCAATTTATGCTTATTTGATTGGCAATATGCGTATATGTTCATATGCCTTGATGGATGTACATCAACTTGCAATTAAAATCGAAAAAAATCGAACCTTTTGAATGTAAAAGTTGAAGTTTTTGATGGATAAAAAATATGATTTTTTTTTTGTGCATAACTTTCATGGCCGAACCTGGCACAATTTTTTTTGAATCAAAACCCTAAACCCAAACCCGATCATGTCCTATCCGTAACTATTCGGATACAATTTTTTTTCGGATTAATAAAAAGGAAGTTAGCCAATTCGATCTATAACTATTTAGATCCGATGCGCTATCTTTTCAAATCAATTTTTTTGGGTTTAAGGAAGTAGAATTTTTTCAAAAATAATTCAAGAGGAATATCCATGGATTGCTTTGTGATTATCATATTATTATTTGGATATCCATTGGATTGTTTTATCATGTTTGTTTTGGATATTGCCTTATCTCGTTTGAAATTTCATAAAAGAAATTTGAAAATTTTAGTAAGATATGGTTTCTTAGAAACCCTATCTAATTGAAATTTTAGAAAAAGATAAGCTTCTTAGAAAGCTTATCCCATTGGAAATTTGGAATGGAAATCAAGATAAGGAATTGTCCATGCATATCCTAAAAAGTTCAAAAGTTCTAAAAAATACCAAAAATTTTGCTTATCATCTCATGCACATCCATATTTTTCACATCTCATACATATCCATATCTTGCATTTCTCTTGCATTTTATGTTTGAATATCAATGTTTGCATAAGCATATTTACATGTCTTACATGTACCCACGTGACATAATTTCCAAGTATCACCTATTATTTCTCCCCATTTTTCAAATGATACATATATTCATGCATTAATATTTTTTTTTTCTTGCATAAATGGTCGTGTCTCTTGTTGCATATTTCATGCTTTGTCATGCCGCAAGCTAATACTTTGCACGTCATTATTCATCATGCCACGACTTGATTGCCATTACGCTATGATGCGCTATTACCAAGTCATTGAACCTTTGCACGTCGCATGTTTTGCGCATCCCATTTGCATGTTCATACTTGAAGCATATCTCGTATATTATCATATCATTATTTGCATGTCCATGTTGCATTTTATTTGCTATGCTTTTGCATGTTTAGTCTAATCGGATGCATAATTATTTGCATGTTGCTTATTATCTTGCGTTGCATCTTTATTGTTGATTCATTGTCAGTGCATTCATATCATTTATACATCTCATTTAAAAAATGAAAATAAAGAAAAAATATCTCACTTGAGCGTAAAAGTAAGCCAAGCTAGGGTTGCCGACTTAGGACATTCCATGAAATTTAAGGTACCGAAAGAGCATTAGTTTTAATTAACTAGTGTAATCAAGTCCGCGAATCCTTTAATCTCTGGTTCGTAAAAGTAAGGTATTTCTCCCGATATCTTACTTAGGTTTCTAGTCAACCTACCAAGAATGATTAGTGGTGACTCCAAACTATTTGAACATTAATATAAAACCAAAGTTGCGATTGGTAGAGCTTGGGAGAGTCCGTATTAGGTTAGCCATTTGATGAACCTAATAATCCATTAGCCTGAGGAAACTTTTTTTTTTAGGTCGCGACAGGTCGCTATAGTCGTCGGGAATCAATCCTTAGCTGACCCAAATCAGGAATCTCGTTTTGCTCTGCCTTCTCATCGTTGGTCTCATCATCCGAAGTACCTCCTGGTATTGGGCCCCACCGGTCCATACCATGCCTTGGGATCTCTTGTTCCCTAAGCAGTCCAAAGGTCGAGTTTCCCACTTTAACCATCCATGCTTCAAAGCGTTGGGGCTCCAACTCCTCATTTCCTACGTCCACCCAGACATTACTCTCTCGCTTAACATACACAACTTCAACTACCATGTGATACTCTATCACAGTCGTCTCAATCTCCAATGGTATCCCATGGTGGATCGGGGAACTAGTCATTTTTAAGTCAGGAGCCTGAAAGGGCGATCAGCCACAAAGCGTGAGTCGAAACTCAGCAAGCATCCACCTAAACCCAGTATAGAAAGAAGCATACGCGAGGACGATTCTCAACATGCGTTTCTAAGGTCACAGGTGACAAACACGACCAGAACACGAACATCAATATAGTTATGCATCTCATGCCAAGGGCGGAAATCATCCACGCGCATGCTCAATGCATGCTCTCTCTTGGGATCCCTAGTAGCTCAATTAGCACTACCGGACCAAACCCCACCGATGGCTCAATAGCACTTCTGATCCCGACTACGTCGTAAACGCCTCAAGCCTGTGCCTTAACCCATGTCTAAACACACCGAAGTTGGCACCCTTATCGTCTAGCTACCCCGTGTCGAGCACATTCAAGCGCGAATGCAACGACCATGGCATAATTAGCACTGCGATCGGCACCTCCTTATCACCCCGCATTCGCGATGGGCCCCCTAGATAGTGCCAGGCCGTCCCACACGGTTCTACGCACTCCGCCAAACGCACACGTATCATATCAGCATGCAATGCATCAAAATGCCATAACCAGGCAACTCAATAGCCGTTCAATTCTCGAGATATGTCATTTCACATCGCATTCATAATGCGCACAATATCAATGCATTTTGCATGTAGGCATACGTTCCCGGATTTACAAGTACTCATGCAAGTCAACTTTTCCATATGCATTTCCCTTAGAAACAGTTATCGTGGTACTCATACTCACATAAGAGTATATTGAACATAATATTCACACATCTCGCCACGAAGCTCACTTTTCAAGACTCGGTTTCCATCCTAAGTCGCCTAAACCTCAAGGTAGATATTTAGGGACTCGTGGCCAACTCTAGAATCCACAAAATTACCACATTTCACCTATGACTAGCCCTCAAACGTACCCAACCAGCAACCATTAGTGAACCTTTGACGTCCAAAAATACAATCAATACCCTAAAACTCATGTGTCAAGACCCGATCCCCATTTTAAGTAGCCTAGACAGCTAGTCATACATCCCGGCACACTCAGCCATCATTAGGGTCCACAAAAACATGGTTTTTCCTACTTGACCAGCCCCTAACACGCATCAGCAAACCAGCAAGTGTACGGCTTCCAAACACAACTCATGGGCTTTAAAAATCTTCCTAAGACCCGTCTCTAACATAATCCATCACCTAAACCTTTAGAGTCCTCAAAATCACCATTTTCTCTTCAAGATCCGCACATACCGCGCTCGATCAGCCCATATTACATGCAAATCCGTAACATCACGCATCATTCAACATTTAAGAACACCTTTATATGCCCTAAACTCATCCTAGAAACCAATCTAGCAATATCTAACATTCTAAACAAGGGTTAGAAGCTAGCTTACCCTAATCCGAGCTCGGGCACAAGAGGATGGGACAGCACAAACGGCGACATTTCACGGAAGCCAAACCACGATCAAGGGAGTGAGAGCTTGCCAAGAGAGGGTGGAAACCGAGAGAGTCCAAGAGAGTTGACGGGTGGCCGTGATCATGTGGGGAGTTCGAGATGAGATGGTGGCGGTGATGGCGGCCGGCGTAGCAGCAACGGTTGCCGAGAGGAGGAGGAGCCGACGGTGAGAGAGCTTGAGAGGGAGAGAGTTTCGGATAGCGTGAGGGAGAGAAGAGGTAAAAGACCAAGAGAGAGAGAATGGGCTTTCTTCCCAAAAATTAAAAATTAAAGAAGAAAAAAAAAAGGTGAGATGACTAGTATTAATGAAGAACATAACAAGCTGTCCTTTTGCCATTAATGGAAGAGACAAAAGGTAATAATTGCCTTGGAAGGAGAGAAAGTAAGTGGAAAAAATTATGAATTGACCTAATGTCTTAAAAAGGCATTGATTGGACTTTCCTCTGATTGATTTGACTTTTGACATCGATGTGACATTTTCCTCAGGATATGTGCAATCGGGTCTGGATAAAATTCTATTGCGTACGACACATTTTTCGAGGCTAATCCAGTCTAATATTCCATTCACTCAGAAAACAACCTACCTGGGATCCAAGGAGTTCAAAGCAAATTGGGGGCGAAATGGTCATTTTTACTTCTACTTTACTTTTCAAATCTCAGAACGAATCACCTAACTGCAGAACTACTCAAATCACATCCAATTCACCATTGCGCTATTCATAGAAGTTCGATTGTCCAAGTTCGAAATTCTTTTCGTGGTCAAATCCATTCAGTTTATAAATTTCGAAAATAGGTCGAAAATTTAGAATGTCACATGTCACGAGTGATCCTCATACCAAGCATTTACTTAGTCAACCCCAAGTCTTCATTAAAAAAGACTCGCTCAAATCTCGCTTTAATTTGTCAATCCTTGTAGCATTCTAACTAACTATAAGCATGTCATCCACATAGAGTAGTAAAATAACAAAGTCACACTTTAGGGAATTTTTGCACTAATACACAATGATCAAAAGTAGTCATCTTATAGGCTTACTCCCTATAAAAGACTCAAATTTTTTATACCATTGTCTCGGCACTTGCTGTAAGCCATAAAAGATTTTCTTCGGTTTGTAAACATAATTTTCTTTACCGTACACTGAAAACCCTTAGACTACTCCATGTATATATCTTTTTCCAAATCACTGTGAAGAAATGCAGTCTTCACATCCATTTGCTCAACCTCGAGATTAAGACTAGCTACTAGACTCAAAACAACTCGAACTGAAAATATTTTCACAACTGGTAAGAAAATTTCATCATAGTCAACTCTCCTTTTCTAATTGAAGCCTTTGACAACCAGTCTGGCTTTATATCGAGGACGCGAAGTAGTCTCATCTTGCTTCAATAAATAAACCCATCAGTTCAGGTAGTGCCACCAACTCAAAAGTATGATTATCATGCAGTGATTTCATCTCATCATGCATTGCATCGAACCATTCTTTCTTATTCTTATCTTCTACTGCTTCTGCAAACTTTTCGAGTTCACCTACATCTGTCAATAAAACATACTCACAAGAAGAGTATCTAGTAGATGGGGTGTGATCCTTAGTAGACCTCCTCAAAGCAATGGTTGGTGGAGTTAATGATGCACTCTCTTGAGTATCGATGCCATATGAATCCTACTGATCACCCTGAGTTTGATCTTCAGCCTGCTGATCATTCTGAGTTTGATCATGAACCTGCTGATCTGAAGTCTAACCATGAACACTGTTTTCAACCTGATCATGCAACTGTCCTTACAACTCAAAAGATGAGACTAAGCTAGTATCAATTGACATATCAACAATCATGAGAATATGTTTGCTTCATCTTCTCAATATCTCAAATGGTCTCATTTTCAACGAATACCACATCTCTGACTTCTGACAATTTTCTTCACAACTGGAACATAAGTTTGTAGCCGATTCATCATAACCATAACCAAGAAAGATGCACTCTCATTTCTTGCACATCTAACTCGGGACCTGTCATCATTAGGAACATGAACAAAAACTTTGTAGCCTAACAACATTAGATGGTCATATGAAATATCCTTTCTAAAACAAACTTTGTCTGGAACATCATCATCCAAAACAAATAGTGGGAGATATGTTGGATAACATGTTTACTATTGTACTCAAAGCTCATACCAAAAGGATTTTGGCAATTTTGCATCTGAAATCAAATATCTGACTCTCTCAACCAATGTCTCATTCATTCTTTTGCTATGCCATTTAACTGAGGTGTTTTAGGAGGTGCCTTCTGATGTCAAATCCTCAATTGCCTTCAATATTCATTCAAATGGTCCAAGCTACTTGCCACGTTATTTTGAACGAATGCATTTCAACTTCTTTCTAGTCTATCTTTCAACAGAAACTTGAAACTACTTGAATGTATCTAACACTTGATCTTTTGTCTTCAAAAAATAAACCCATAATTCACTTTGGGCATTTTGCATTAGGCTTCAGGTTCATAATGCCATTGCAAAAAAGTTGTTGACCTCCTCAAACACTCCCATTTTTATGTTCTCCTAGTTTCTCTGGTAAAAGATGCGTCTAGCCCGTCTAGTCCTAGGGGACTTTCTGCCCACATTAAAAAATTGCTCTTTAGACCTCTTCAAAGGGTATGTCCACAGATAACTCGGCATTCATTTCATTGGTACATAGGGGCATTGATCAAGCATTGGATCAAAGTTTCGAGGGCCCGATGAGGTGTATAAGTCAGTGAAAGACTCTGAGGTCATTTCTTTAAAATATAGGGGTTTTAATCCAAACTTCCTGTCCTATCACTTTCAACATAGAAATTCAATTTCGTTGCCTTCTTTGAATAGTTCTTGCATGAAAAAAATCTAGTTTTTTTTTTATCTCCCATCGCAACCAATTTACTCTTGATCTTAATCCCTAGTAAAATTCCTCCCTCCACCACAAATTCTAGATTTGACTAGTATATCTCTCTTGATTTTCCTATCCAATGGTGGGTTTGAGAATTTACAAGGCTTGGAGATCATTTTGTAGTTTCTGGATCTATCTTTGGTTCTTTGGAATGACTCCATTTTTTCTAGGGGCAGCATCAATAGCTTTTGATTTCACTACCAAATAAACTCTTTCCCCTTCGACTTCATCCCATATTTCTTTAATAAAAGTCCACACTCTGTACTTTCTAGCCAAAACAATTCAAATCTGAAAGATTTCTTTCTTTTTACTTTTTCCGTGGTTGAGGCTAATAAGATGGGGCTGTGATCTGACCAATAGCGGGCCAAGCAAAGGCTTTTGCACTTGGGAGCATGACACTCTCCATTCTAAGTTGCAAATGGCCTTGTCTAGTCTCTTTTTCACTAAATTTTTCACCTTCTCTCTGTCGTGGACCAGTATGTGCACAATCCTTGCTCTACATATCCATCATCCCACAATCTTCTAGGAGTTCTTTAGACGACTGCATCCGGAATTGTCGGTCCCCCTCCTGCCCATTTTTTCCAAATATATAGTGTCTCATTGAAATCCTCTATCCAACCCATGGGAGATTGTTAGCAGGTTTTATGTATCTAATCTGGTCCTGAACTCTACCTCTTTCTAGTAAGTTGTTAGAGCATAAGTGCAAGTCAACCGAAAATGTTTCCCTTGTGTTGGATCTTTGTATCGCCTACCAAGACATACAAGCAGGATACATGCATTAGAGACCAGAGCCGTGACATCCCCCTCGTCTCTCACAGTGCTCACCGCGTCAAAGCCTCTACCCCTCTCGAAATCTTTAAACCACCATCGAGGCCATTTAGGTCTATTACCACCTGGTTTTTGAAACTTTTATCTCTTCCTCACATGACTAACCACCCATTTTTTATCTTAAGAAATATAAAGTTCGGCCTTTCTTGAGCAGAAATGGCTCTAAGAGCTTGAACTGTCAAGGGAGTGCCCAACCCTTATAGTTCCACACAAGGATGCTCATTTGTGATCTGATGGCTTATTAGGGCAAGCCACCAATACCCATAGGTTTACTTCTTTAGTAGAACCCACGATGTTTCCACGAGGTTTGGTTTCATCTAGCAACATTATCTGTTTTTGCTGCACATATTGAGTATTAGCTTTCCTACCTTCTTTCTCTCCCTACGGATTAACTTTTTGTGGTTTTTCCTCAGAGTATCGCTGCCATGAATGAAGGGAGTTCTAATAGGAGAGGTCTTCCACTTGCTGGATTTTCAATCGCATTTGATGATCCCCATTTAAGGTATAGCCTTCGATCTCAATCTTTTATCTTTCCCTTTTCTTTGCCATCCACCCCCTTTCTCCTTCCCCTATTTCCCTGGATTGTGTCGGAATAAGTTGGAATCCTAGGGTCTCTAGAATAGCTTTGTCGTCCATATACTTCTCTGACTTCGCTTCATAAAAAGCTTTCCAGAAGGGCCTGTTGT
The DNA here is from genome assembly GCA_019149425.1 of Psidium friedrichsthalianum. Taxonomy (NCBI): domain Eukaryota; kingdom Viridiplantae; phylum Streptophyta; class Magnoliopsida; order Myrtales; family Myrtaceae; genus Psidium; species Psidium friedrichsthalianum. The sequence continues at coordinate 1,172 of JAGVVM010015095.1, read as the reverse complement.
AGTTGATTCAGTTTTCAACCATGTTCCGAAGAAAAAGTTCTCATTTTTGAAAAAAACTCCTCATTATAAGGTATCTCTCTGCAATTTGGGCATAATGCCCATCCTTCCACACAAAAAATAGAATGTGGTAATCTTTCGAAACGAAAGTCGACCTAGAGTTTTTTCCCCTTATAACCATAAATCATGACGGAATTCCAAGGGTTTGAAAGTCCCAGCACCACCTTCACCTTTCAGACTATTATAGCTGCGTAACCCCTTATTTCAGTTTTAACGTCTATTACTTCCCTATTGCTCCGAATATTGCTAATCACTTCATATTTTCTGCCTTTAATAGGAATCCCCACAATATGGAGCAAAAAAGCACATGATTCAAAAGGGGTTGCACTAGGGAACGAAGTTCTGGTTCCTAAGGTATCATTACCAGTAGATAGAAGAGAAAGACCATGGGCCCGTTTTTGAATCCTCTTCCCGTTTTTTTTCTCACAATTTCAAAGACAAAGGAAAGCAGACCCAGTTAAAAGGAGCCACAAACTTTGTTAGTTTTCCAAGCCTTCTTCATGGTCAACTGAAACGCTTGGAAGTCCACGTTGGGGTTTCGGTACTAGAGACGTCCAAACGACTCGTGCTCTCCCCCTTTAGACGCGCTTTTGTGACGATCTCATCAACAAATATCATTTTTGGGGGGGGGGGGGAGGGGGGAGGTGGGGGCTGGGCATGGCATAAATGACCCAACTTGGGACTACAAAGGGCATCATCAGTAGATCTGGTCCCATAGTTGCTAAACTGAAGTTCCTGTAGGGTGCGGGGAAATCAGCTTGGGTTAGGATGGATGTCTTTGAGCAGGTCTGGGAGCTGCTTGGTTGCAAGAAGAGCCATGAACTATGGATTATTGCAACGGTTTGACGAGAAAAGATGATGAGAAGGATGAGGATTTAAAGGAAAAAAAAGTGTTTGTAAATTGTTGTAACGTGGCAAAATTTTTTTTTTAGTTTTAGGGTTTCAAGTGGTGAATAAAAGTAATCATGATTCAGATGCAAAAAAGGTTTTGGCTTTTGAATAGAGGAAATCAGAATCTGGGTGGAATGGCAGGTAAAGTATGTGAAGAGGTTGAGGGTTGAGGAAGAAGGGTGTGAGCAACACGGAAAGTCGCAGAAAGAAAAAGAGTTTTAGGG